>JAHWFP010212066.1:0-17975 GCA_023313725.1 Lithobius niger | reverse complement strand
ACAGGAATTGTCTCGGAAAAGACGTTTGCTGCAGTAATGCAGGAAACAGCAAGGAGAGGAGTAACTGAAGAAGATATTCGCAGATTCGGCGTAGGAGTGGAAGCAGATGTTGGTGGGGAGCATGAAGAAGGGGAAGGTGGACGAGCACAACCTGAAGGTGGACGAGCACATGGGAAATAGTGACCACTGTATGATCGCTTTTTAGGTTAACCTAATGGGTTGTGGCATTACCTATACTACAAATCCTAACTGTTCTTTTGGCAATGGCAGGCTGGACCTTGAAAAGCTTAAGACAACACTCACGGATGTTAATTGGGACAGAGTTATTTTTGATGTCCACCATTCTATCGATCAGGCCTGGTCGTGCTTTCAGGACGTCTTAACCAACCAAATTAATCAGTGTCGACTGGCATATAAATTCCACACACGCACTAAGAAAATTATGCCAAAGCACATTATTAAACTTAAACTTAAACATTAGAAGCAGCTTAAATCCAACCTTTACCCTGCTATGCAGGCTGCATATAATGCATCTAGGAAGCTGTACCCAACGTTGGTTGAGACATGGTATTGTGAAAATGAAAAAGTGCCATTCTGGAGGGGACTCCTTCGGCACTTGTTAGCCTTTATCGAAAAAAGACCTCTTCATCTCGTTCACTTCCACCTTTAAAGTACGGAAATTGCTTCATTACAGTTAACCTTGAAAAGGCAGAAGTTCTTAGCGAAACTTTTGTTGCAAATACCATTATGGATGATGGGACCGTGAACCCTCCATTGGCTCCACTTGTGACTCCAAATGAAAGTCTATCCGAGGTGTCCTTTACCCACTTAACTGTACTAGGGACTATAAATAAACTTACACCCAGTCATGCTTGTGGTCGTGATGGGTTTTCGGATTTCCTGTTTAGGCAGATTGCACACGAGATCTGTCACCCATTATCTAAACTGTTCTCCTTATCCTTTGCTCAGGGTTGTATCCCAGAAATTTGGAGATCTGCATTGGTTGTGCCAATCTATAAGAAAGGATCACCATCTGATCCATTAAATTATCGTACTATCGCACTCGCGTCTGTAACATGTAAGGTTATGGAATCAATTATCCGTGACTCCATCGTCTCCTTTTTCAGTAGACACTCCATCATTAAACCAGATAAGTACGGCTTTCTACCTGGAAGGTCTGCAACCCACCAATGGCATTGGTGAGGCATTGAAGGTAATCTCCTGAATTGGATATCCTCCTTTTTGAAAAAACGTACACAAAGGGTCATCATTGAAGGATCACTTTCTTTGAGTGCATCTGTCCCCTGTGGGGTTCCTCGGGGATCCGTTCTTGACCCTGTTCTGTTCATTATTTACTTAAACGATTTATCTCGTCGACGAGTGCCTCTCATGAACCTTACTGGCCCTTCCCACGACCTAATTGAAGAACTTGTTCCATTGCCTCTAATTGCCAAACTAGACACGAAGTGGAATTTGACTGCAGCCGTCGAGCGTTCCTCTAGTGAATAACTTAAAGATCAGTGGTCGGCAGCACGTGCGCGAAGATTTAAAGTGCAACATGGAGTAAGCGCACATCGAACGAACTTTCTCTGCTGTGGTGTGGTGTTCTGAAGAAGAGGAACGGTATTTTCTTCTTCGAAAATTTAACTAATCTGTTGTAGAAAGATTCTTGGAGGTGATATAAGTGTTTTCATATAATTTAATATGTCTGAATATTATCACTGTCAACGCCGTTTACCGGTTTTTGGATTCATCTTTTTCGGCCAGCAACACTAATGGACATAAGTTTGTGGACGACCTCAAAATAGGTGCCGCAACTATTAATCCCGCAGACCACCTTTATCTCGAGGTCGAAATACTTAACGTGCTACACTGGACCCAAAATTGCAACTTCCACTTTCAATTGGCAAATGCCACTCATTTCAAGTTGGTTCCCGGGACTGCAGGTATGACTATTATCTGGAGGAGTCAATTCTTTCCACCGTGTGTGAAGTAAAAGACTTAGAAATTTGGTTTATAGACAACCTTAAGTCATCACTTCATTGCCAAAAGGTTTATGCAGCAGCATTTCGAAGATTAGCTATAGTTAACAGAGGTTTTAGTTCGGGAAATACTCCTAATAAGATCTGGGCTTTAAAGACTTTTGTCCGTCCAATTTTGGAATACGCTACTCCTGTCTGGTCCCTGTACCTTCTTTAGGACATTGACTTGATCGAGTTTGTGCAACGCAAATTCACAAAGAGCTTACCTGGCCTTTGTGAGTTTAATTATATGGATCGCCGCAGGACGACGGGCCTGGACTCTTTGGAGATCCGCAGGCTTAGATTGATCTTATTCTTGTCTACAAGATCCTTAGAGGTTTGATTTAGGTCAACCTGCTCTTTTTCGATCTCTCTACACACGCACATGCAACCAGGGGCCACCAATGGAAATTGATGCCCCAGGGCTCACATCTTGAATGTCGAAAAAACGTATTTTTTTTCTGTTTGCATTGTACCCGTGTGGAACTCACTTAGCGCTGAAACAGTAAATATGGGCACTGTGTCTGGATTCCGTAGAATGTTGAAGACCCAACCCTTAGAAAATTTTTGGAAGAGGTTTAAAAAAAATAACCTTTCGTGGTTGTGCCAGCTTTATTTAAAAAATCCTGCTCTCACGTTTCAAGTAGGCCTGGTGTAAGTGGCTCACCACCATTCCGGTAGCCCTCCACATGAATGTGGTAAATTGTTATATTATTATCATAAGATGGCGGTGATCAAAAAAGGATACACAGAGACAATGTAAACACACGAGAGGACAGAAGTGGTGAGCGAAGAGAGGTCCTTCAAGCTATGCAAAAAATTGTTCAGCACAGCTGTTAGCAGCGGGCGTCCGTCTGAATGGTGTGAAAGTGAGGATATATTGGAGGAGGAGAATGAGTCTGCCAATAGAAACCGTGCCCATACCTTGCAGGCTCTAAAAAAAACTCTATGGCGGCGGACTGGCAAACATCAAAATGCCCAAATCGGTTGTGATGTTGTGTGAACCGGCTGGCCTTCCATACCCCAGCATACAAATTTATCTGGCAGTGGAAGCGGTGGTGGGAGCAGAAGAGGTGACAGTGGTGTGCTCCCTGCATATGGGGTACGCATTTGACATAGAACTGAAGTCAGCAGCTGCTAAACAGCGAATACTTGCTGCACAGATGAAGTTCGATGGATGTGCAGTCGACTTTTGCAACTTACATGAGCACACAATACAAGCCCATTTTCATTGGTTACCACAAGGGGTAACACAGGCTGAAGTAAGTACAGCCTTTGGCAGAGTAGAAGCTGTCGTGACAATACCATCCGGGGTATTCCTGTGCTTGTAGTAGTTACTGACCGTGCACCAAGGTGCCTCTGCTGCGGGCTGCGCAGCCACTTCCGGCACATCTGCACGGGCCTGGAGTGCGCAGCCTGGCCGATATAGGGATCCAAAGGATCTATGTGTCCATCTATGAAACGCAAGGGCAGAAGTGGAAAAGAGCACCGAGCGACAGCAGTACGTGAGAAGACTGGAGCAGCGAAAAGAAGTAGTTGGCAGGCCCTTGCAGATGTGTACCTTGAGCACGAGTACTCCTTGTTTATCAGCTGTTGACAGTCAAAGCTCTGGGGCCCCAGCGCATCGGAAAAAAGTGCTGAAATCTGCGCCTAATTGCAAAATAGTGGGAACGTAGGTGCCTCCGAAGATGAAGACAGCAGTGGAGCTCTCTAGCTCACCCCTCCAGCAAAACGAAGGAGAGGTGGGGTAAGAGTTCAGACGACAGAGCAGTCAGACGAGTTCTGCGACCAGTGAAACGTCAGTGTGTAGAAAAGACTATGGAAATGGTGATGGCAGTGTTGCCGTGGAAGTGCAGATGAGTACAGATGAGACAGACAGATGCGGGACCCTAAGTGCAGTGCTCCTGGCCACGGAACCTAAGCCGACTACTGAGTCATCTCCTAGCATTATTGAAGCGGCTGAAGACACGGCTTATTCGTTGAGTGTAGACCCTAGTCAAAGTTCGGTGAGTGATCAGGTCGGAGATGAGTCAGGTGAATTTGCACAGAACATAGTTTTGAAATTCAGGTGAGGTTTCAAGGCTTTCTCTATAGCAAGCTGGAACGCTCGCGGTTTACAGGGCAAAATTAAAGAAATAGAAAAGATGATGCAACTGGTAAATGTTCTTGGGGTTCAAGAAGCAAATAATATGCATGACTTCAGTGTGTCAGCGCTAAAAGCAGACTTTGTTTATTCAGGGCTGAAGATTGGGGTATTTGTAAAGTGGTCTGTGCTATATCTTGTGTCAGTCATTCGGCATCAATTACGCATAATAGATACATGCGCGGTAAAAATTTTAATGCTGGAGCAATGGGTTACGACGGACTTTGTGCATGCTATGGGTAACCTATCTACAGCAGATTGAAACTCTTGGTTAGAGCAAGTTTCACCACCATGTCTTATTGGCGTGATTTCAACGTGGATCATCACGACTGGGGCTCGCTCAGAGTAGATGCGAGAGGACGCAAACTGTCCTGCATGATAGATGCCACTGGTCAAAAGATACTGCAAAATGGTACCCCTTACTTTTGCACGATGGTAATATGATAGTGTGCAAGAGTCAGTCCTGAATTTTTTTGTATGTACACCTAGATTGGCCACTGCCTTCACTTTCAGTGTTTCTGATGACCAACGGGGCAGTGACCACTTTCCTGTGGTCCTGCACCCGTTGGGGAGGGAGTGCATTGAGCAAAGTAGAACAGATGTGGGAAAGAAAAAACCTCAATGGGTGCCTCACGAAGTGGGTTGGCACGAATGTGCCTCACAGGAGGTAATGGCTGCACAGTGGGTCTCTCCACGTGAAACAGCACCCTGTTTGGTGGACACAATTGCGTACCATAGCTGTTCATGACCGGCGCAGGGCCTATAGGAAGTGGAAGTGTGCACCGAATGAAGAGCGGTGGATATGCTACAGAGGCGTGGTTAAAGAATCGGAATATTTGCTCAATAAGGAGAAAGAAAGCTTTGGTGATCGACTCTGTGAGAGGGTCGGATCCGCGGGATCTCTTGCGCAGACCCACCAGGCTCTTCGACAATAAGATGTCAAGTTCGTCCAGACATGGGTTTATGAGCCGCGCTCATCAGCGTCTACCCGAATTGTGCTCAGGGGCGACGAAATGGCTGATGCCTTCAATGATAGATTCACGAGTGTCTATGCACTCCCGGGAGGGACGCATCCACCACGTCCCTCACCTGGTGTCCTGCCCTGTGATGGTGATGCTCCTTAAGGGCTGTCTGAATATGAGGCTGTGCTTTCAAAATGCAAACGTGCCAGTGCACCGGGCACTGATTGTGTATCCTATAGGGATCTGAGTGGCCTTTCCCCAACAGCTGTAGAGGTGCTCCTCCCTCTGTTCCAGGGTCTCCTGGATGGTGCAGTTGTTCCACCTTCTTGGATGGATACCATACTAGTTCCAGTCCACAAAGTGGGGACGGACAGATCTAACCTAATCAATTATAGGCTGATAGCCTTTGTCGCGTCTCCAGAAGGTCTTTGAGTGACACATCATATCAAAAACCAAAACTGGTAAAAAGAAACGCCAAGTTCCGAATGGTTCAGCCCTTCAAAGAAGTGATATCAACACACCAAAAGTGGACCGGATAACCTTTTTTCCCGAACCGGAGACCCATTGACCCGAAAACTTGTTTAATGGGATCTCGGGTACCCGCAAATTGGTTGAACCAGGACTGGTGACCTGAAAATTGGTTGTACAGGGACTTGGTGACCCGAAATTGTTGGAACCGCGACTGGTAACCCAAAATTTGGTTGAATCACGAATCGATGTCCGAGACAGATCCGGTGTTCCTAATTACCCGTTGATCTGGCCCGACGAAGTGAGACAAATAAGGCCGTTATTCGTCAAAATTAACAATTTACGAAGCTAATAGTAACAAGTAAATTGAGGTAAAATGAAGCAGAGCAGAAGGTTTGTTTAAATTGCAGCGTCATTTACTGACAAAGAAACGTAAAGCCCGTCGTAAAGAGAGCGTGTTCATGTCGTGTAACTACACCGTAAGGGCTCTTTTAGGTACGATCTCGCTGCGTATTCTCGAAGCTAGAAGTTAGTTGCGAGTCCAGTGTGGTGGTACAGCCAAATACGACGCCATGTTGAAGTTTTTGAAGCTTATGTTAATGCAAGAGTTCTAACAATTAAGGCTTCCGAAATAGTCGTACAGGAAGGCTTTTCAAATAACTCGTATTGTAAAGCTTCGTTGTAATAGTTTAATGAGAGATGTGCGTGTAATGGTATTCTTCGTGGGCGGTGTACGTTGATTAATCAGAGGTGTGTGTTTTATAATATTCTTCGGCGGCGGAGTAAGTCATTTTTTTGCCTTTTTTTTTTACTTATTTAAAGAGGTGTGCACTGAAAAAGTGTGTGCGATATAAAGTGGTTTGCGTCGTAAAAAGATGGGTGTGCCGTGCAAATTCAGCTAGATAAATAGGGGGAGAGGGATAATCGTCTAACTGGAAAATCCCTTAATTGGAAGAACGTGCACCGTATAACAGTATAACGGAAAGTCGTCTAACAAGAAATTCGTATAATGGAAAATCGTCTAATGTCCCTGCCTCGCTCACGCTGCCGTGCTCGCTGCGGCTATACATATAATATCAGAAACCGTAGTTAGACCTTTATCCAGTTAGCCCTTTATCCATTATACGATTATCCATTATACGATATTCCGTTTAGATGATTTTCCATTATACGATATTCCGTTTAGACGATTTTCTAGATCTTTTATTTATGCAGATATTAAACAATTATCCCATTAGACGATTTTCCAGTTAGGCGTTCGTCCGACGCCCTGATAAATAGGTCTCATTTTTTCACGGCACGATGACCTAAATAATTCGAGGGCAGTTGTGACTTGGGATAATTTTAGGCAGCGATGCTAAAACCCAATTTTAAACGCTAGCCTAATATTTGTTGAGTTACCTGAATTTAAGCTTTCTTGCCACAATCAATATTACTCACACAGTTCTCGTCGATGGGTGCATACTATAAATTCCCGTCATTTTTAAAGAGTAAATATATATTTACTTGTAAATGACATGTAGTAAATAAATATTAACTGTGGTTTGCAGTTTGCTCGGCTGCCCTTTCTTACCAGCGGCTCTCTTCGTGCGTCCAGTTAAAGGGCTCATGTATAGCAACGACTCGCCTTTGCATTCTCGCAGCTAGAAGCTAGAAATCATCTGAAATGCCCACATGGCGTCGGTTTTTAGCTCTGCTGGCTCGCAACGAAACAGTCAATAATGTGAGTTCAGAAGCGACTAGGAAAATTATTTCGTCAGGCAGAATTCTTTACCTTATTGTCACAGATTATAAGACTGCAAGCATTTACTCAAACGATGTCGGAATTAGTTAATCCATGGAGCGTTGCTTTCTTGACATCTTTGCTATTGCGATTAAATTCTAGCTGCGAGAATGAAAAGGTGAATCGTTACGTAAACGCGCCCAAATTATCCTGGCAAAACTTCGTTCACACACGAAATACATTCGGCTGACGAACAATTTTCATTTATTAATTTAATTTGATTTAATAATTTGTACTCTGAGGGCGAAGTGCACTGATAGTACACGTCACTGTTTACCCACTCAGCCTCCACACGAATTGTGTACTTTGTAAGTCAAAACGCACCCATGCCAGTACGCAAGTTATATGAACGCTGAGTGGGTAAACAGTGATGCGTACTATGTATAAGTGCACAGTGTTTTCAAATTCTATAGATAAAATAAACATTATAGTGATGAATCGCAATACACTAACAGAATTCAAGGCCATTTCAATTACATGTTGCACCATTACACGTTGACATACAGGAGCGGTGCGTGAGATATATCAGGAGAGCCATTTCACGGAGGTAGGGAGGGTGAAGTTGCACCTACATTGTTGATCACCCCTTCCCCCTCGCTCCCTTACATTTTTCATTCCCTCCTCTCCTTCCATTTTCATTATTGTGCCGAGTCGTCGATAATTTTTTTACCCGGATCGTGTCTTCTTTATTCTCTACTATGAAAGAATTTTTCGTTTATTAATAATGTTGTTGCATGTTTCTCTTGAACCTGAATTGTTGATCTTCAAATCTGCTGTAGTGTTTCTTGTATTTTGTTTGTATTAGGGCGCATGGTTTCGGCCCACTAGCCTCTTAATAAAACCGTTGAAACCGTTACTGTATTTTTTTTTTAATTCACAACTCGTTATTTGGGTTCGATATCCTTAAAAAGAAAACAACAACAACAACAACACGCTATTACAAAACGAACGCCAACACCTAAAGGTACGTAGGGTTTTGTAGCGAGCGTTAACCGCTTCCGGTCATCTGCCCGACGAAGTCCTAAAGGCCCTAAACGCACGCCGAGTGAGTGAGTGCTTTATTCTGGAAGTTACAGCCATACCTGGCCGCCAGCCTCACCACAACAAAATTACAATCAGTTACATCATAATACTAAAATTACACCACAGATACAGCACAACAGACACTGGCCCTACACCAATCGTCCAGTCGCCGCACAGAACGCCGAAACGCACGCCAAAACTATTTCTAACAATTGGTTTTTAAATGAAATGAAATTAAAAGGGTTTCTAACAATTGGTTTCTAACATTGAATTGTGCGAAATTAATTTGTGGTGCAGTAAGGTACCGGTTGAAAGATACCTCCTGACTGGTGAATGAGTTGCCACAAGTAAATGGGAGACAGAATTCATAAAATTGTCGGCAAGTTATTTATGTCTCGTTCACAATTTTAAAACACAAAATACACTAAAAACCGTCCAACAATGTGTGTGGACATTCCGCTAACGATCCACTATATTGGTCAATGACTTCATCCAAGATGATGGATCGTTAGTGGAATTTTTTAGTGTATTTTGTTTTAAAATGAATGACCAAGCGTCAATAAATTGCAAAATATTTTATGAATTCTGTCTCCCATTTACTTGTGGCAACTCATTCAGCAGTCAGGAAGTATATTTGAACATAGCATGGTTTCTAACAATTTCCGATTAATTTTCCTTAATTTCCGGCTCAAAAAATACCGATTTTCGATCTGAAAAAAAAAAACTCCGATTTTCTTGGCCATCGTACAAAATTACTCCTCAAATTAGGTTCAGTAGTTTTGGTGTTTCAATTTTTAAGGCTTTTAAATGAATTCATAGCTGCATACGAATCCTGAAATCATCATTTGGTTAAATGCGCGCATTCGTATCAATTCGTGACAATGAGATGAAGAATACCTCATAAAGAAACAATTTTCCACTTGACTGTCTGGTTAATGACACTTTCGTTACGAGTCAGCAGAGCCAAAACCGACGCTATGTTGAAAATTTACCGTTTCAGCACCTTAATTAAACAAATTAAATTGTCTATATGCCTGCCAAGATGAAATAACACCAACGATTACTAAGGCCCCTCGGTCACGACAGTGAGCCTTGTGCACTTTGAGAACGCTCACGCTTTTGGCCGAAAGCCCTCGTAGGCTTGTAGACAATTTAATGCTAAAATTAAAATTATTTCCAGCGTTTAGCTGCGAAAATGCGTTATGAGAAGATGGCATAAACATGATCAATTGTTGATTTATCATCAAACTTGTGATCAAAATAACACATAAACCACATATTTACACTATGAATAACTTTATTATATTATAAAAATATTCAAGGAATGCAACAATTATTTAAAAACAAACTACTTAAACGTCATTAAAAGTATAAGGCCAGGAAGTGAAACAAGATTAGCAGTATGATTTGTACGAAAATAATACCACTTGCACAAAATGAACTGTATACATCTGCGAAACAGAAAATGCGAAAGAAATCAGCAAGTTGACTAACACAGAAAGAAAACCAGTCAGTTGCTCTGACTACGAAACAATTCTGGTTTGTAGCATCTCTTGAAGACTGTGGTTCAGAATTAAAAGTGTGTGGTTCCAAATTAAAAGTAAAACCGTTTGCCATAACTTCAATCAAATTATGTCACAAAACGTGAATTTGACATGTTCAGTGGGTTCGATAGAATAGTCGAGAAAGCTCTTTTTCATCGCAAATAAATTTTTTTCACCGCGTAGAAGATGGTTAGTGCATGTACAGTTAGACACCTGCACGTAAAAATGATTTTTTGGAGTTTTTTTCCCCTTATGAATTCCGTAAGATTTTTGCTTGATGATTACGATAGATAAAGTTGGCAGTTGTTTCGTAGAACTCTCCGTATTTTGTTGATAAAATGAAAAATTCTGTAAAATTATTAACACAGTGGACAATCAGCACTTACTCCTGAAATAATTCCTAATAATTTTTTCAACAACGTTATCATGTAGATATAGCAAACGCGAAATTCAAATCTAACATTAACGTGATTAAAGTTTAAAAATTGTGTGAAAGTGCTTAAAGTGTTAAAAAAAAGTAAATGTAGAAGTACAAAAGGGCTTAAAACGTTTCTACAAAACCTGTGAAAACAATAATTCTTTAAAAAAATACCAATAGTGATTTCAGTTTTCATACTTTTTGTCACACGCCAACAACAATTTTTTTATCACTAACTATTTGGATATTAGTTTGGTTCAAACCTCAAACCCCTAAAACCAGCTACCCTGCTTAATAGTCTTAGCAATTTTTTTCTATCGTCCTGTTCCCCAGCACTCCAACTTCCTCCATCCCCGTTCCAGCTCGTTCGTAACGGTCAAAACTAGTTAGTGCCTCTCGAAACCGGAATTGCTTACAGAATCGTGCTGAATGGGCCTAACTTTAATCGATTACCAAAGAACGATAGGCTAACATACGTATTTTAGAGCAGTCCAGGTTATGCTAAATCCGCTCAGATTTGGTTGGTTTCGATACAGCATCGATCAACTAATTCAGATTTCTCGTGGCGCTATGTAGTGGTAACCGTATGAATGGTAGTTCCACCACGGGAAATGATGTCGTGATATATGTACACTGCAGGAAACGTACAAGATAAGCTGCTTACATAAAAAAATAAAACCTTCTAACACAGGAAACAATAACAGAAAATAACAAACATCGCAATTTTACAGATAAACTAAACGAAATAATCAATGTACTATGTACTTTTATGTCTTAACAGTTTGTTTTGAAGTAGTTTCAGGCAAGAAAAACTTGTAATCAAAGAATGGAAAGCCAATGGTATGCATTTCAGTTGGTCCTGGTTCTGGAGTCGTTACATTGATATTGTCAATGGTGGCGTTAGGTCGATCGCCCCCTAACAAACCCATGAAATCGTCGATGTCTTCAGGCTTGACGTGCCCATCGGCGCCGGGATTTCCCTGATGGTACGGATTGTCCGGCTGAGGATGGATCTGGGGGTAATCGTGAGGAGGACCACCA
The DNA here is from genome assembly GCA_023313725.1 of Lithobius niger. Classification (NCBI taxonomy): domain Eukaryota; kingdom Metazoa; phylum Arthropoda; class Chilopoda; order Lithobiomorpha; family Lithobiidae; genus Lithobius; species Lithobius niger. The sequence continues at coordinate 6,572 of JAHWFP010212066.1, read as the reverse complement.
CCTTGAGGGTAATCGTGAGGACCCTGTGGATAAGGATTGTGAGGATAAGGGTAATTCTGTTGAGGGTAATCGGGATGAGGGGGAGGAGGATAATTTGGATCATAATACTGAGGAGGTGGAGGATTCTGAGGATTGTATTGTTGGTTGACACATCCCTCAGGCAGAGGCTGACCAGCGGCAACGGTGCAGTTAGGGGGTTCGACATTACCCCCTTCAACTACGGGTGGTGGAACTGTTGTTGGACGTACGTAGTCTGCTGGACGACGGCGGGAATGTGCGCGATAGTACTGTTCTTCGCTGCTGGATTCAAACTGAAATATTAAAAATAAGGGAAATATTAAATATAAAAACCATAAACAGGACAGAAAGCCAAATTGGCTCGAAAAGTGCTAAATAAATACAGATGTAAACCTATTTCCGTTACCTTTTGGGCTTAAAAATGTCAGACTGCCTCAGCGGGAATTGAACCACGACCTTTGAAACCAAAGCCGAAGTCTTACCGCTCAAGCAGTCTTGACAACCAAAGGCAACCTAAATAGTCCAAAAGGCAACCTAAATAGGTTTGCGTTTGCATTTATTTAAATATAAAAACTCGTGAAGACTCGTAATGTGGATATTTTAGTCGAATGCGTGTATCAATCATTAACCCCTTCCACGTCATAACGTACGCCTAAGAAGAAGACAAAATAACCATCCTGTGACGAAAAGCGAACTTCTTGAAGGGGTTCCCTAGGAACCAGAACGAAGCGAGTAAAGCACAGCCGAGTTGCTAGAGGCTTGGCCTTTGAGCCAAGGGGATGCGAGTGTGAATCGCATTGCCAACCTTTGTAAGAAACTAAACTTTAAAAAAAAAACACCATCTGATCCTATGTACGGCGTGAAACTAAAACACGTGGCACGGTGTTGTCGTAAGTGTAACGTCTTTATGAATTGGTTCAGACCGCCACGACAAATGAACAACAAAAACAAGGAACGGCGGCGACTAACAGCAATTTAAATTTAGTGCCTCTATCACACCGCGCGACCGACCAACCAACAACCGAACAACGGAACAACCAACAACGTACCAATCAACGTTGCAGAATGAATAAAGCTAGAACACTTACTTTTCAAAGCTAGACTATGTGGCGTTGGGCCTAAAAGACCCATCATACTGTGCTTTTAAATTTTATTTAAGAAATTACGCCACCATTAAATATAGCATAATTTTTTTAGCTGTTGTCTACATTTTTCTCGTTGCAAAGATGTTTCCTGAAAGCAAAGAACATTAATCGAAGTTTCGAAGTGTGCTCTTGCATTTCGCCGATCGTGTTGGTAGACTCTTCAGCCATTTGTCGGTCGATGGGTAACGTCAATCCCCTTACGTAAAATATGAAATCTTGCGTTTGCTACCATCGACAACGAACAGCTGGGAACGATTGCCTGAGGGACTGGTTGGCATAGCAACGATCGGTAGTAATTTAGCGGTCGTTCATATGGTAGCGTCTTTTAGTTATTGCACGTTGATTTTAGGCCTTATTAGTGCAATCAAGAATATGTAGGGTTGCGACAATTAATATTGAGACAAAAAAAACTCACCATCACTACAATTACCAGCCAACTCCACTAAATTGTTTCCAGACGGCAAATATATATCAGTGGAGTTGGCTCATTGCTCAGACGACAATCTAAACCACCATTCGAGGCCAGAGCACAAACTCGCTTTGACGAGAGATTTCAACTGTTGCTTAGACTATAGACTAGTGACACGACGTATTATTATTGTATATAACTCTATGCTGGAGCCTTAATGGGTTAGCTGCAAGGGGCACTGCAGAGAGAAACAGAAGGGCGTCATACTGAAGCTGATGCTGTGAAGAGTGATTTCTTAGACCTAAAATTCGCGATTTTTGTTGTTGGAGAAAACAACGTTATTTTCAGCCTAAGAAATCCGCTCTTCCGTTGTTTTTCCCTCCATTTTTATGTAGTGCACCTTGTAGTTATGCCCTCCAAAACCCATACTGGTGCCAATATGGCGGCAAATGTCACTGCTCTATTTATAGATGACTGTGTAGTGGTTTTGCTCATTTTTATGGTGGTTATTGTTTTAACATATGTTATAATGGATGGATGGTTACTCCAACTTTACATACTGTGGCAAAATATTGGAAAAATTTGAATTGTGGGGCAACGTTTTCCCATGATGACTTGCGTTATGGCTCTTATTTCTCCCATGATGACTTTTTATGAGGAGAAATATATAGTATATATTAGTATGGTACATATTTTAATGTTTTTTTTTTAAACTCTTTAATGTAGTTTTCTGAATAAGGATGAGCCCACAAATTTAGAACAATACATCTGAAAATGCACTAGGGAATCCAGACTCAGACGGGCCTTTACAGCATTATCTCCAACCCTTGCAACCTTAAGACATGAAATACTTACGATGTTCTAAGGATCAAAACTTGTTCCACTGTTTTTTGTTTTGTTTTTTTTCAGTAATTTCATTAAGTTTTAAGTCATCTGCAGCAAACTAATGCACGTGTAAATGAACCGGCCGTACTCACTTGCTGGACGATTTAGAAAAAAAAAACAAATCTAGCAAGGAAAGCGGCAAACTCTGGAATTCGAACCTGTTAATCTATCACAGCCAAGAGAACGTCCAGAGTAGACCAGAATAAATCCCATAGCTGACAAAGGATCTGCTAGCTTCTTCTGCCATACTGACACGCAAATCTGGCAACGACAGTGATAGGTTGCCCTTCACAGTCAACGATCAGAACAGCTTCCTCAGGCAGCTGGGTTAAGCTCTGCTAGGCCTTACCTACCTCTCAGGCACAATGCAGACTCGTTGTTTCCTTTCTTTCTGTTTTTAGAATGATTTCGCTTCTACCATCCACTTAATACCATGTAAGAAAAACCATTTGCAATATTAAGATTGTTTAGTAAGCTTCTTAATTCAGGATCAAAGAGTAAAATAGATAACATTATTTTCTACTGCAAGCTTTTTAAAGCACTTCATGCATGTCGCATGCACGGCCAGAACACAAACAACGCGCCAGCATTGTGCTCATTGCTTTTGACGGCACCAAAAGCGAACCTGGCAGCATTCCCATAGGGCACATAAACCGAGCGGCTTGTGACAGTAAAGTGACAGATTATACAGCCTGTACCAATATCCCTAAAGTGCTGTTATTTTCTGGTTAGTCCTGTACATTATGTGCAAAGTTTGCATAGCAACTGTCATGCTTATGAATAAAGGTACTAGCTACGTGTACATTGTTGGCCGTTCTTCCGTGTGAATGACCAAACTACCAACTATCACTGTTTATCTCGAACTTATAAATTCGTACCACTCTTCTATGAAAAGGAAAAGGAAATTTAGCACTAACGTCCCTTTCCAGCCCTAAGTTTATGTTTTGTGCTCCAGTGTTTATTTTAACTAGCATTTTCTAAACACTAAAATGATTCTATATCATTACAAAGAATGATGTAAAAGGGCATATAATTAGCCATATTATATGTATGTGTAGAAATTGAAGCTTCATAAGTTCGTTTTTGATGCAGTGAGAGTCGAGGCTGATGCAGAATACTGGCGCGTTGCTTGCGTTCTGGACGTGTATGCGGCACGCATGGAGCATTTTAAAAGCTTGCGGTAAAAATGTTATCATATCTTTAAATTTGTACACCTGAATTAAAAAGCTTACCCAACAATCTTAACAAATTCATGACAGATGATTTATTTTTATATATGATTGTATATTGTTGTTTGCTTTATGGTTGGCCTTTTAATTTTCCACTGAAACAATAATTTTGATAGCATTTTTTGAATATTTCATTGAATTCACTGAATTTTAATTCAGTAATTTTTTTATTTATACAGTTATGTAGACACGCGCTAGTGTGTCGCGCCAAGTTAGGCAACAAACATCACAACAAACATCACATCAATTCAATTGTCGAGGTTGTAAACCATTGTAGCGCGGCGCCATAGCGTCAGTGTCTTATATCCTGAAGCATATAGTTGGGCACATTTCAGGTACTTGGGGAAAAATAATAATGCGGTACAAAAGTTTAAATTGTGTTGAAATCGAGAGCAATGACCCACCTGACAAAAATTAACTCGTGTAGGAACACCAGCTAAGCTGCTTTGTACAGCAAAGCTAATGCAAAATCTGACCCTCAATAACGTTCAAAATGTGTTACTCATCCCCATGTTAGATCCCATAGGGTGATTATTCATCGATTCCGAGATAATGGGTAGGCTTCCAGCTATGAAAAGCGCTTTACTTTCTACCCACAATCAAGTAAAAAAAATAGCATACACGAACTCATGGTACAAAGGCGTATTTATTTATTTATGGTGGAAATATTCGTGTAAAAGTGCATGGAGTTCGGGTCGAGGGAGCACTGACTGAGTGAGCGAAACGAACGAAATTCAGCGTTTGTTAGCCCGTCTGCTCAAACTGAAAACGTAACTTTTAATGTAAAAAACAATGCTTCACGTTTACGCAACTTAATATTAATCCGCTGGCTAAAGGTTTTGTCGTTGTAGATGATTAAAATTATAGGATTAGTGAAACTCGGTTAAATATGGAACAAAAATGACAAAGGCGGCGGGATAAGGATTTAGACCCTGCTGTTCAAAGGCGTATTTATTTGTTTACGGTCTACAAAGATGTATGTATTTACTTCCGGAGGAAATATTCATATGAAAGTGCATTGAATCCGGGTCAAGGGAGGCGCTGTTTGAGTGAGCGAAGCGAACGAAAATCAGAATTTGTTAGCCAGCGTACTCAAAAAAAACCATGGACGGAATATAGCCGGCATGCACGCTTTCCGCAACAAACGCATGACAGCGCAAACCGTCCAAATGTTGCAAACGGTGATTCAAACACCACCCGTGCACCACCCTAACCGCTTGCTAAAGTTTCTGTCGTTGTGGACAATTGAAATAAAAGGATTACTGAAACTCGGTTAAATACTGAAACGCCAGCGGGCTAAAGGTTTGGACTTCGCTGTACAAAAGCGTATTTATTAATTTTCGGTGGAAATAATCATATGAAAGTCCATGGAGTCCGGGTCAGGAAGGTGCTCATTGAAGGAGCGAAGCGAACGGAAAGCATCGTTTGTTACCCAGTGTGTGCAAAAATACATAGACGGGATACATGCCTTCCGAAACAAACACGTGCAAGTCGTCTCTGTGTTGCAAATGGAGCACCAAAGACCGCACGTGCACAGCACGGGCTTCAGTTAGTGTTGCTATAACAACCCCTCCACGCAATCCTTTTCGTGATATTTGCTGTGCAACAGTGGCGAAATATGTCCGCTTAGGACGACTGTGCAACTGAGAATCTTTTATTTATTTATTTATTTTTATTATTATTATTTTGCTTTTTGACCCTGGCTTATGGCTTTTTGTGGGTTTATTTGGGGGTTTTTGTGAGTTTTTCGTTTAATTCAAGCCTGCCCAGGTTAATTAGTAGTACCATGGAGTATGGTCATGCTCCTCATAAGCCAGAACACACTGAACTCCAGATGGTCCACTCCATTTGTGCTATGAATTTACAGGCCAATATCACTTGTGCTGAAACCGGTGCTTTGTTACGTACGAACAATGCTTTCAAAATAACTAGAAGTGAATTTAGTGATTTTGGGGGACTTGAAGATCCCCCAGATTGTGATTTTGGAGGACTTGAAGGGTTCCCTTTTCAGATTGACCATATGAAAAAAATCACTCTTTTTTATACGAAAAGGACACTCACTCTTTTTATATAATTTTTTTTAATCTTTAGTTTCTAGTTTAAGAGTTGGACTGTATTCTTTCCTCGCGGTGGTTGGAAGGGGTTTTAAATTCTGAGTGGAAGTTGAAAGTCTTGTTGTTAATCGTCCAGTCCACGAAGTACGCAAAATGACACATGCTGAAACGTAAAAACATTTTTTTAGCTAGTATTTAGTAGTACCTCCTTCGGATGCAGTGTTACTTTTCTTGCTCTGGGGATGAAAACTGTACACCAATCAAAATCACTGTACAAAATTTCATTCTGAGTAATGAAATAGTTATTCAGCTATAAATGTATACTTAAAAAAAAAAAACACCGCCCATTTACAAACTGTTAGCTTCCCTGCACGCCATTCCTGTACATTTGGTGAGTTAGAAGGGTGGTCCTTAGAAAACATGTAGAAAGCTTTCGTTCTAACCAAAATCGAAATCGCTTGCAACTCCATGAAAAAAAAATGGTTATTCGCTTTAGCTCAAAACAAGTCTTACGTTTTAAAATTCGTATCTACAGGAGAACATAAAGGGTTGCGAAGAGTAACAAACAGTGTTCTATTAACAATGTTTTTAGTGTTAAGATTCTTACCCAGAGAACGACAGGAACAGATACCCACTCGGCCAATTGCTGGATTATACAAAACATGCATCTAAGTTTCAGTTAATTTTAAAAAGAATACGCAGAGGCCGCAGCCAACCAATAAAAACCTATAATTTAATTTTGACATATTTTTGCCAAAATAATCATATAACCTATAATAACCTATACTTTTAAAAGTTGGTTCCGGGGCGATGTTTTTTTGAATTGCAATCT
>JAHWFP010212065.1:1078-19063 GCA_023313725.1 Lithobius niger | reverse complement strand
TGTCGTGTCATCGTGTCGTTGTGTCGTGTCGTCGTGTCGCCGTGTCGTGTCTCCGTGTCGTGTCGTCGTGTCGGTGTCGTCGTATCACCTTTTCCACCCTGCCGGGAGGGCCCTTGCCCCCTGTCGGGGAGTAACTGAGATTGTCGTCGGGGAACAGCCGGAAGACTGAGTCAACATGACGACATAAAATCCGTACAAATTTTGGGGGAAAAAGCTGTAAATAGTGTTGGCCGTAATATAAGTTGAAACGTAAGCAACAGTACTTTTCAAACCTAAATTATTCAGTGTTACTTAATGTTAAAGTAATAATATTTTTTAAATAATTTAAATTCATCAGTTAATTTATTTTGCAAAAAAAATGCATAATAAAAAACAGAATTTGGTCAGAATTAGGTTTTTACTACCTCTCTTACTGAAGAATGTTTACGAGAAACATCCGAAATTTGCTTAACGAGAGTGTTTCAAACGTGTTTCGGGAAGCCGAAAATAGGCCCTCTGTTGGAGTAACACGCAGGGAAAAATATAAGGCCCATAAATTCAGAGGTGTGCTGCTTAACTAATCAGGAATGAACAGAAGGAAAAAGTCATGACATTAGTTATATTGATTGAAAGCATGATACATAAATACAACAGAGTGAAGCTCTCATAAAAATAGATTGGGTAAACAGATTCGAACGTGGAACCCATAGGGTTAAATTAGGATTAGCCTTAGTGTAATAAGCCTTAAGCAAGTAAGCATTAAGTGATGGGGAACCGTCCCGGGCGAGGGACAGAGGCGAAGTGAAGTTCCCCCATCTTGGCGTAAAACGCGTGGCTGGCGACAATGGTTGGCAAGCATCCACGTAGACATCAAATCACGTATGCTGTGGGCGTCAATTCGGGTCTCGAACAAAGATGGTCCAAGTCCACGTTGATACACTTCATTGTCGCTGGATAGGCGCCCTAGTATTATGGATATACACAACGTCAGCATTGAAGTGTGGTGACGTCATAGGCACATCAGACAACGGCACTCCAACAATCCCCCACTACGACGCACAGTTGCGATCGGCTTGGTCAAGTTTGATAGACAGCAACGGAAGGTTGTGCGTCGGCAATCTTGTGACGTTGATACACCTGCAACAGTTCACTCGCAAGACAAGTCCCATCTTTGTTACACACTGAATTGTGGCTTACTTCGGATGGTAGTTTCAAACCGCATGCAAAGTTGTGATTTATCACTCACAATGGGAAAAAATACTATGCCTACCGTTTGAAATAGGCAAAACCAGTTCACACAGAAACTAGTCACTTCCAAAACCAGTTCAATGCTTTCAATAAAAGCCATTACCGTTTTTGCTTTAAAATATTTAACATCTTAGGTGTAGGACCAATACCGCATTTTTAATTATATATAAAACTGGCCTTTTAAACCTCAAAAATCATCTTAGGCTGTTGTATTTTAGCAAAAATCAAAACCCACCGGACATGCACACAATCCAAGCGAGATGTTTCTACGAACGAGTGACATACATTTAAAAACAACGGTATATTTAAATACCTGCTACAGATAAAACGATTTAGTTTTAAGCTACTAACTGAACTTACAAAACTATGTATCAATACCTATCAGTAGCTATCAACTGCAACCACTGCTTAAAAAGTAATTATTTAAGACACAGCCAATAGTTGTTACTAATTCCCCCACTTAATTGCTAGTGCCACATACACGTGCTTGAGAAATTGTTACAGATAACTACATACCCCCACTTAACAATTACTTCACCAAACACTGGTAATTAAAATTCAAAAGTATTTGGAGCAAATACTGAAAAATCTCCACTTAAAAACGCAAAATATGCGCTCATCTTTTAAGCTATTTTACTAGAAATAGCTATGTCTTTACGGTTTTATCTGGTTTTAACTCGTTTAAGTTAATCGGTTATGAAAACCTACACTGCTGAAAACTTAAGCTACTCAGTTATAAAACTTGTTCATGCTTTTACGTAGACAGAAACTATTTTTAAATCTATCTGCTACAAAATTTATAAAATCATTTTGACTTTCGCCTCTATCGTGTCCCTTTCCTTTTTTTTTTTCTTTTACAAAATGCACTAGAAGGGTAGTAGTATACATCAAAATCTTAGTAACCATATACTAGTGTCCCGGGAAAAAACTTGGTTCTTTTTACACTACAGTACCCATCCTTATCACACAAACGGTTAGTTTAAAAACAATATTATTATGACCGTTTCCAATATTTATCAATACTCACTAACATTTGTTTAGGATAGTATTTACATTACTGTTTTACTTTTATACCCAACTTCATCCCAACTTTTAGGTTAGGCTAGTATAATACTATTCATGAATAGACTAAATATTCTCTTTATTAAAAAAACTAGCCAAAGTTTTTACATGGTACAACACTAATAACATCAGAAACCTGACCTAACACCGCGCCTGACACTAGAATCGCAATTCTGTTCCGTACACTTTCCAGCTATACATCAACGTATAACAAGCACCGCTTGTTTCACGCTTTACATGCAGCGGTATATATATCCCATGCAACGTTAATTACCAACAGTATAATTACTGATTAAACGTCTAAGCCATTTCTGGGTGATAGCTTTTTAGCTAATCAAACAACAACCCAGGGTAAACATGCGAGCATTAAGGGATCTTGTAAATACATTTATCTTTACAAGCAGAAATCATTCCTGTCTTAGGTAAGTTTTTCTTATGAAAACTCACTAATTACCGCCTTACCGCGTTAGACATTAAAAAATCAGTACGCCGAAAGGGAACACTATAATATTAAAATCATTAGTCGCAAGACGTGAACTACGAACGGGTGAAAGTGTGTGTCGGCTGGCTACGCAAGCCTTAACGGTAACGTGAAACTTAAAACGCATGCTGTTAGCTGTTCAAGCTCGACCTTTTGGTCGTTGAAAAAAAAATCTTTTATCACAAGAACGTATAACTCAATCACTATTAGGTCAACCAGTATTAGGGTTTTATAATAAAACGCTCACCAAAAATACCTTATCAAAAAGTTATCAGGCTATTTCCACTATTTTGCAAACGCAAAACACATTTACCATATTTTATATTAGGCTATTTTCACTATCGTGCAAACGCAAGAGACATTTACTGTATGGCCTCAAACTTAAGAATATTTTTATATTTAAATAAAACTCACGCAACTTGACTTTTTTTGCCTTTTCCTGACGGTCATTTTCTGCACGGTTCATCATAACATGATTTTCACAGGCGCTCCATGATAACTATGGCAGGCTCCTCTTTCTCCTCCTGGACACATCAGGCGGGACGTCTACGGAATCCTCCAGTACAAGGTCTGCTGCTCAGCTTACATCTTTCCTTGGAAGGTGACCGGCGCCGTTCAGGAGTCCTTCGTCCTTTCGTTTAGTTGATGATAACCAAACTATCCATTTTCGGAGTTTCCTCACTTGTCAGCAGTCCGTTGAATACAACCACGCTCTGCTACCACTTGTTGGAGTAAAACGCAGGGAAAAATATAAGGCCCATAAATTCCGAGGTGTGCTGCTTAACTAATGAGGAATGAACAGAAGGAAAAAGTCATGACATTAGTTATATTGATTGAAAGCATGACACATAAATACAACAGAGTGAAGCTCTCATAAAAATAGATTGGGTAAACAGATTCGAACGTGGAACCCATAGGGTTAAATTAGGATTAGCTTAGTTTAATAAGCCTTAAGCAAGTAAGCATTAAGTGATGGGGAACCGTCCCGGGCGAGGGACAGAGGCGAAGTGAAGTTCCCCCATCTTGGCGTAAAACGCGTGGCTGGCGACAATGGTTGGCAAGCATCCACGTAGACATCAAATCACGTATGCTGTGGGCATCAATTCGGGTCTCGAACGAAGATGATCCAAGTCCACGTTGTTACACTTCATTGTCGCTGGATAGGCGCCCTAGTATTATGGATTAAGCATTGAAGTGTGGTGACGTCATAGGCACATCAGACAACGGCACTCCAACACCCTCAAATAGCGAAAAATACTTCAGCTTCCGGGGCTCTGCCCCAGTCCCGGCCAGGGGAAGCTTGTAGCGCTCACCCAGACCCCCTACCTGGTTTTGCCGGCCCATGTCAGAACAAAGTTTAATAGAAGACGTTAATTTTCTTTGCCCCCCCCCCGTGGGGAACGTTTCCCCCCCCCCCCATCCGCAGTTAGCTGGCGCCACTACTGACGTGCACAATAGGGGTCATCGTAACAAAGGAAGCGGAGGAACGATTTGTTTATTACGAAGTATTCATCACCACCTTGGTGAGTACTTCTAGTTGTATAGCCTTATGCTGACTGAAATTGATTGTCCCATCCCGAAAAATAAGTTTTAATAATCAAGACTCATTTGGAAACTCGTTTCCGTGAAAGAATCTGGTACAAAAAATTTCCGTTTGAGGCATCAAAGCGCGTACGGTAAGCAAATTTAATTCGTTCAGTTTTATTGAGGTTATGACTTCCAGTAAAAAATAGGATTTTTAAATGCTAACACTCGACAAAAACTAAAAGAGGAAAATAAAATTGAACTTATTAGTAGACGTGCTACTATTTTACTTTTTTGGGGGGGGGAAGGAGGTATCTTATTTTTGGCCGAATCATAATATTTTTTTTAACGACCCCTTCGAATTTTTGTAGCCTTTTCACGGAGTAATTAAATTAAGTGTTAAAGTCACACTATCAGAATAAAATCGTTAAAATATCCAAGGACAACAATACGTAGTACATTCATAGCAAAAGCACTACCGTATGGCACCACATCAACTTGCATTTATCAAAGCAACGGAGCTTAGCTGTCTTTAGATTATTCAGTAAAATTTATACGTGCTAGTTGTTCGTTAAAATAACGTGAAACGATCTGTAATAAGAAAATAAAGAATCTCACGTTTTCAACTTCGATGGGTTCAACGATGGAAATTTAAGGAACTAACTATTTAAGGGAAATTGCAAAACAATTTAACATATACTGTATGCCACCAAAGTTTTCGTGATTTGAAGTATATATCAGAACAAACGTTGGTGTCACCAACTTTTACCTACCAACCGCGGGCACTTCAATTAACGGAACACCTTGTTAGAAAGTTGAATGTATGCATTTGATACAGAAACTTGGTGGAAGCCATGTTTGTGCTGATCGTAGTGTTGATAGAAGGAAAAAAACATTGAACTTCGAATTTTTAAGGCAGTGGGTAACGCTTTACTTGGGCAAAAGCGGACTGGCATTGTCAAGGAGTTTGGAAATGCCAACAAGCCTTTGGTCCTACTGAACAACAATATCCAATTTTTTAATCACACCCCTCCCCCGCCTCCAACCTGATAGTCGTCTACACCTGCCAGTGCTAAAGGCAACGTAAATAGGTTTGCATAAATACGTTTGCATTTATGTTGCCTTTTGGACTATTGTCAAGAATACCGGAGCGGGGAATCGAACCCACGACTTTGAAACGAAAGGCTGTTGTCCTACCGCTGAGCCATACTGACAAGGCCAACAAGAAACGTCCATAGGCAGTTTCCTTTTGGCTGTGACAGTGTGGCTCAGTGGTAGGACATAGGCCTTTAGTTTCAAAGGTCGTGGGATCGATTCCCCACTCAATCAGCCTGACATATAAGTCCAAAAGGCAACGTAAATAGGTTTGCATCTTTATTTATTTAACTCTTGTTGAGCCTGTGGCTTTCTTTGTTTAATACCGTTCAAAGGTTGAAAATGAGCAAAAAATTCAATGGTAATTGTGATACCAGCCCCTAGTAAAATGGGCGTGGCTCGGTCCTTAATAGTGGTAGACCCTTTTCATTACCCTTGATTCAAAGATAACATTCCCACCCATAGATATAAACAACTGATATACAAACTACTTTTGTGTAACACAAACGGTTCTTGCATAATAGGCCAAATGGCAACAAATTGAGTAATAGTTGGGCGCCATTTTGATCGCCATCTTTAGTGATCAAGGTTTACAGCCTGGAACCCTTCATAAACTTAAAGTGCACATCCTTTTGAGTAAGTGCCATCAAAAAACTGCCCTCACAATGTAAGGTACATAACAATTTCTTTTGTATATCCATATATGTATTACATGCATTTTTTGGCCATTTACGTAGAAATAAAATTTCTAATGGGCCACTTACGTAGGCACGGTAAAATTAGTTTTAGCTCATACCGCTCTTACCACCACCACCACCACCGCCACACAGCTTCCGCCGTATGAGAAGGGCTAAAGCATTAAAAAAAAATTCGCGATGGAAGTCGGCAAATCTTAGACCATAGTCGGATTTTTTGGGCCTGCTTCCCGTGGGGATTGGCGCGTGGCGCACTTAACACTGGACTGCTGATTGACCCCCGGTTAGCTGGCTCCTTAACGCATGAGCGAGCGGTAGACAACTTAGGTTTCAAATGACAAGGCTTGCTGGAAATTACAGCGGGGTTTTTGCACGATAAACTGGCAACAATTTCTGTAGGGGGACATCTTCCTGGCTTAGTTTTTAAGCTAGGTCTGCATAACTTATTTAATTGTGTTATCCCATCTACGCCCAAAATTACATCAAAAGGGGAACTAGTTGCTAAAGAAACACAAGCTCTGGTTTTTAGCACTTCACCACTGCCAGTCCACTGGTTAATTTTAGGCTTAAATTTACCTGCTGTAATTTAACCTCTTGATCATGTTAGACAGTCTAGCATCTAATTACCTGCTTTAAACGCGGCCACTTTTTGGCGAGTTTAGCACTGACGAGATTGATTGTGCTAGCGGTATCGCATAAGAGTTTATTTCTACGCTTACCGATAGAACAGTTTAAAGTACTGGGCTTTAAAATTTCTGTGGCTTCTTTACCGACGATAAAGCATGCATTCGCGGATGCCGAAGCTTTGTTAAGTTCGGGGCAACGATTTCGGAGGTGCGAGGCCGAACCGCATTCAAAACACGTTCTAACACTAGGTCTGCTGCTATTGTTAGTATTTACATTGTCACTACTATCAGCGTTAGCATCTGTGCTAGTTACGCTGTCACTGTTATTATTCTTAGTCCCAACCGGGTTAGCTAAGGAGTTATGGTTTTGTTTACCATTTCTAGGGTTGGAAGAAGCTTTAGAAGCTTGACTACCTGAATGAGTGCTAGCTTGCACTTTTGTTAGCAAGATCTGCAGAGATTTGCTGGTTGCGAGTAGTATACTCGTCGCACAACTTAGCTGCCTCGGTTAACGTGCCAAGTTTAATTTGATCCGGTAACCATTTCCGGAGGCCAGCTGGACAAGACTTATAGAATTGTTCTAGTAACATTGAATTGGACAATTTGTCGTATTGGCCATTAATGCCAATGAAATTACAGCGGGGTTTTTGCACGATAAACTGGCAACAATTTCTGTAGGGGGACATTTTCCTGGCTTAGTTTTTAAGCTAGGTCTGCATAACTTATTTAATTGTGTTATCCCATCTACGCCCAAAATTACATCAAAAGGGGAACTAGTTGCTAAAGAAACACAAGCTCTGGTACATAGGGTGGTTGATTGAAGGGTTGATTAACATTAAGCGGATTGGAGTGGTGAGGAATGAGGAATCGCAGGGGCATCAAGTGGTGTCGATGAGAGACGTCATTCCGGCCTGAAGTTGTGAAGGTAGTTGATATTTAGAATTTGTGATTTATGGTCTTGTAGTGAAAGTGAAGCCGTAGCCCTTGGCAGAGGAGCGGCAATCCAGGCATGGAAGCTTTCTAGTCTGGGTAAGGGACATCCTACGCATTTCCCGGATAGCAGGAATGAAGGTTGTGGTGTTGTCCCATTGCCAAACTTGGCGGGCGACATAGGACTCCTTAGGCATGGCTTGGTTTGAACGGATCCATTCTTGTGCCAGTTGGTGGTGTTCTCGTCGAGCGAGTTCGGGAAGAACGGGTGGATGGTCGATAGGGTTGTAAAGGTGAACGTCAGTTCGAATTGCGGTGTTCCCGACGATGTATTCCATCTTGGAAGTGGTTTCTATTGTTTGGGTGCCCCGAGTGGTGAGACGAATAGGCTTACGTGCAAGTGCGGGTCTGTGAATTTTGACGATGGGTTGACGAGAAGTTGAAATGGGTAGGGGAGATAAGCGTCGGAATCTGGCGTCAGAAAGTTCGATTTTACGTCGCATTTTCGTGTTGCTGGTCGTTAAGTTTTGTATGTTCAGCTTATAAGCGTCGATCAGCTTCCGGGCATTAGCAAGTTTGGTTTCAAGGCTAGCGCAGTAAGATGCAATGGGCTCGCAATTTTGTCGAAGGCGATTCATTTCTTTTTCATTGAGATCGAGTTTCTGTGCGGTTATGTTGAAGAGAAAACTACAGTCACTATAGTTCGAAAGGGGGTTGGCAGGAAAGTGACTTGCGTCAAGCCCAAATGACGACGGGTTAGGAGTTGAAGAAGTGTTCGTTTCCATGGTAGTCGTAGAAGGGTCCGGGTAGGAAGATGAGGAGGTGACAGTTGCCGGAATAGTGGTGGATGGTTTCATAATGGGTTGAATTGAGGCAGAGGGAACTTCATTTGATGGTGTCGTACTATCAAGGGCTTTTTTGTTTCTCATCGGAGTTAAAAGAGCCAGATATTTTTTGTTGTACAGTTGGATTAATGGCCAGTCGGAAAGAGATATGATTAGGCAGATCGAACAGGGGTCATTGTTGAAGTCGCAATGACGGTAGCGTTGACAGGCTGTGTGTGGGTCGTAACGTTTCTTGGAAGATACAATCCCCGCACATTTGCAGACGTCAGGTTGTCGGGCGGTTCTTGGGTCCCAACCTCTGACGAGGGACGGTGATTTTCCACCACGGACTTTGGGTGACATGGATACGGAGTGGAAACTAGGGAACAGGGAGGAGCGCAGGAAAGGCGGGGTCTATCCGGGCCAACGAGGAACCCCAGCGTGGGAGATGGGTAGAGGGTCGCGGCAGATGAAAAGCCCCCAAGGCGAGAAAGAGAAACAGCCACAACAAATGTAATAAAGGATGGCAGGTGGAAGAGTTGAAAAAGGGAGATAACCATCGGGAATAGAGTGCAGAGGTGGTAAATAAGTTAGCACAACTAAAAATTAGCCAGCCAGGAGATTAAGTGTGAGTGGATTGTCGTTAATGATGATGTGGTAATGGTTCAGCCCCAAGACGTGGGTTGGCCACTGACGAGATGAGCCCCAGAGTGGGCAGGAGTAGTTGACATGATTTCAGCTAGCGGGCGAGTCAACTGTGAATGATGTTAATTGCTAAGAGTGCGATTCCTACTACAACCGTACATCAGGAATAATGAAGATGTGTTAACAGTCAGACATGACACAATTGAGCGTGGTTGTGTTGAGAAAGGAGGCAGATAGGAAAACGGTAAGTGACATGACTTACACATGAGGCGTGGAATCAATTTTGGACGAAACGAGTGGTGGAAATGTAGAGAGCTTCCAACATGGTTTAAATAAGGGTTGGTCAAGGCAGAAATGGGACAGGTGGCAGTGTGTGCAGCAACGGATGCCAGAGTCGTGTCTAGACGAGGGACTCCCGTGGCCGAGACAAAAAGTTGGAGGAGCGAACGGAGTTCGTTGTCCAAGGGTGTGACAGGTTGAAAGCGGTTTCCATTGATGAAGCGTGGCAAGGGTCATGTATGTGGAGTGGTCGTAGGATGAACACATGAGAAAGGAGCACGAACAGAGTTATAAAGGGGCAACCTATATAACGTTGGGAAACCTTGTTGGATTCATATCATTTACTGGAAGCCAGGACATGGTAAAGTAGAGACACCTCAAGTTGGCAAGCAGCAAGTTCATAAATCCAATAAGTTTCAAAGGGGTGCTCATGGAAGGCGTTTACGTAATTGTTGCCGAGATGGTTGCGTGGGCAATGGTAAGACAACAATGCTGGGGTTTTCAGGCACAAGGCTGGCCAGAGGTGTTGAAAGGGTCGAACTGAGGAATCCATAGCGACAGAGTCAAGGACAGCGTGTTCGACAGGGAGGTGCTGATGTGTACAGCGCCCGGTATTCCCAGGCGGCCACCTATACAAATCGGGCCAGGTGCTGCATAACTTCGGTGATTGGCCGAGAACCGGCGTTTACAGCATGGTATGGCCGTGGATTGTTTATGTTATTGTTTTCGTTGGGCTAAGAATTGCCTATAATTGGCGAAGGTTTGCTTGTGTTCGGCGAACGTTCCGTGAGGGGTGTGCGTACGGTGAAGGCCAGTTGTCGTTCGGCGAAGGTTGTGTATACGTTCGGCGAAAGCCTGTCTACGTTCGGCGAAGGCTAGCTGCATTCGGCGAGGGTTGAGCGTTCGGCGAAGGCTTGCTTACGTTCGGCGAAAGTTGTGCGTTCGGCGAAGGCTTACATACGTTCGGCGAAGGTTGGCTGTATTCGGCGAAGGTTGAGCGTTCGGCGAAGGCTTGACTAATGGTGGAGGTTCTCTTCCCTTGGACTTGCGGTGAAGGTTCAGGGGAGGGTTTTCATTGCTTGTATGTGTTCGTTGAACCTGTGGTTTGGGGGCATTTCGACGAACTTCAGGCATTTTCGGTGGGCTGGTGCAGCTAAGAGGCGATCCGTCAATGATGAGAGCATGAGGGAAGTGACACTAATAATCTATGTAGTTAACAACAACTACATGTTGATAGTGGCTATAATATTGATTTAATATTTAACAGTCATGGTAAGTTGTAAGGATCAAGTGGCAATCAGATAACATAAACTTTGGTCTTACTATAATTTACACTACAGTATAGCGAGGCGGCAGGAAGACTACAGAGATAGTCAACACGGGAAAATAAAACCATCGTAATATACGTATAGACAAAAGGTTGTAGACGTAACAGAACGAAGCCATAGCACTTGGTTGGCGTATATGACTGCTACAGGAAGACACGCAACCAGAAGACGAAGGACATAGCCGATGGTACATATCAGCTTCATCGGAGGATGAGGCACACGTGTGATTGGTGTGTGAAGGGTCAAAGGTTACCATGAAGGTGTCGAAGTGAAACGTTTGGCGAAGATTCATCAGTTGTGATGTTCGGCGGGCAATACGGGTTGTGGACAACGTTCATGATACTTGTGAAGAAGATCATGACGGAGGACTTGAAGTACATTTACCGGTCAGCATCGGCATGGGTGGTACATAAGTCGAGGTTTGAGATAGCCGATGGTTAGGCGAGGGCTCGTTCGAAAAAGGCAAAGGCCGTATGTTTGACAAGGCCAGAGTTCGGTGAGGGTATGTTACCATTCCCATAAGCGGGAGACAATGGAAAAGTCGACCCCGTTCGTTGTCCAGAAGGTCCAGGAAGGAGCAGGCGACGATCATGAGGAAAAGCTGCTGGGCTCATCTTGTAATTCAGTTGGATCGATCATCAAATAGGTAGTTAGAGCAGCGAACGACATGTTTGGCCCATGGCAAAGCTGAGGGTTCGGTGAAGGCTTGTTATGCGGTGAGAGACCCGTGGCTGTCAGCGAAGGCTTGTGGTTTTTCCCTTTCGCCGAAGGTAATGTTCGGCGAAGGCTAGTTTGTTGGTTGTACGCATAGCCTAGCTATAGTTGGTTCTTCCCAGCAAAGAATTTATTTGTATTATTCATATCGTTGGTTAAAATATCATTTGAGACTAAAATGTACTGTCTCCCAGTTCAGGAAAGAGCGATGGAAAAGCCTGGTCGGCAATTATGCACTATGTTTGCCTGGAGAATGAAACATCCGGCTTATCGAGCGCTCTAGCCTGGTGGGGACTAACTTCCGGTTTAGGATGGAGCGAACGCTCACTCGCGTTCTGGGGTCGAGGCAGGCAGCATGGGCTGCAAGCTGCAGTCATGTGATAAAGCCATAGTCATGTTTTTTTAAGCCATGTGGTCAAGTGTTGTAATTTTGAAATATCACTGTTAAATAAACAGTTGAACTTTAAGTATTCTTCTGGAACTTCTTTTGCACGGTAACAGTAATTTGTAGGACTAGGAATTCGCTGGAGTAACGCGGACAATTTTCCTACAGTGGTAGCAGACGTGCGTGGTTTTGTGACACGGACATTTGTGCGACGTGCATATTATTTTGCCGATAGTGTCGTCGTTCATTTCAAGAAGGAGTCTTCCAGAATTACGGTATGGTAACCTAACATTAACATTTTGGTGGGACCATTTAACGAGGAACAAATTAGGCCTATCGAAAAATCGCAAAATACTGCACTGAGAGTATTTTTGTTTTTGAATTTGAGCGTTACAATTGTGATCGATTGATTTCGAACATTCAAAGTAGAAGATGGTTCATTTTTTTCATCTGGCTGTTACTATCGATCCCACACGGTGTAGCCCATTTTCATGTCTTGATACGTCCATGGAGTAGTGGCTTATGAAGAAGTAGAGAGTGCCCCACCCGAGTTCATGTGCTCGAGTTGATGTGTTTGCACAGTGGATATTTTAGGTCGTCGTAGGCTTTGTGGATAACCTTCTTGACCCAAGTAGCGATCATTGCAGCCGATGTTACGTGAAGAAACGGAGTTGTTGTACGACAAGGGGCCATGTCTTGGTTGTAGGTGAATTCGTGTTGGTGGGTTGAATTTTACTGCTGAAATGGTCTTGTCGAGACTTTCAAAACTGGATGTCATGAAATGTCTTTCGGTTAAAGCTTGGATTAGCTTCTTTCGGTCAAAAGTGTGGGAAGAGCATAGGCGGCTGAATGACCGGCTATCAGGCTTGAAGGGGGCAGAGCGGTGGTACGGTCCCTCCACGGGCCTCCAAGCAGAGAAGACTGACAGTCAAGCGAAACAGCCACACCTACGTCTGAACTGAGGTCCGTGTTCGGATCGATGGGCAAGGTAGAATTGGATGGTTTACAGGTTGGAAAGCCGTAGATTGTAACAAGGAAAAGGCGAATGAGTAATAAGGACTTTATTGATGGTAGTTAGGGGCTCGGCCTCACTCTCTAGCTTGGCACGGCATGAATTCTCTCTCTAAATCTCACGCAGGATTTACTGGATAACAGTAGGTCAAGATTAAAGTTTAAATGATGGTAAAGTCCCATAAACACACATCACTGTAGGAATACTTGATGGACAGGGAGTTCAAACCATAAGGGGCTTCGCATAGCTACCTTGTTATCAGGAATTCTTTGCAGTCTTGCGATTAGGCCTGAACAATGGCGGCCATCAGAACCACACGTCATGTATAGAGTGACGCTGCCTTTTCTCCAAGAAAAAGTGTCTCCAAAAAAGATACCGCGGAGGGATTTAGAGGGAGAACTTTGAGGCTAAGGAGACTGTCGGTACAATAGGGCGTGCATAGGTTTGGATGTACAAATGCTTACAAAAGAAGGAGTTCGTCCAACAAACAAGGATACAATCAGATGGAGATCAGGTCTAACAATGTCATGATATTCTTACATAATCGCTTCGGCCGAAAGTTTAACATTGTTTAGCATCCAGGGCTGTACCTTTAAGTCAACAATACATGTCGGTACTTTGTTGGCGAACGGGGCTCAATTAAATAATTAAGAGTGGTCAAGCTTATAAAATGTTACACGTAAATCGTAAGGGGAAATTTAAGAGTGGGGAATCAAAGGACCAGTAGGGAATTTCCCACAAAAAGCTTGAGGCATCTTTTGGTCGAAAGCGTGGGGCTTCTTTTAGTTCACAGCTGAGGCCTTTTACGGCTCAAAGCTTGAAGCTTCTTTTAGTTTACAGCGGAGGCCTTTTACGGCCCAAAGCTTGAAGCTTCTTTCAGTTGAGAGCTTGGGCTTTATTGGAGTAATTTACCGTAAATCGTGGATTAAACGCCCATGGGCTTATGCAGTTAATTTAGCAAAAATAGGGGGGTGGGCTTTAAATCAAGCATTATCAATTTTTTTTACTTTCTGGACATCTATTACAGAAAATTCGAAGCTTTTGAACGATCTCTGAAAGACCAATTTTTCATCCTTTTAATTGCTGTGAAGAAGGGAGGAGGCTTAGGTGAGAGATGCCCAGGCCTTGCGCAGGTGCTAGGAGCTAAAGGAAGAGTCCACTATTACCATAGGGAGGGAAAAGGGGCCAGTAAACATAGCAAGCAGTACTATCTTTATTCACATCAATTAACTTTTAGGTAATTTTTCGTAGAAAAACGACAATTTGAGGAATGGGCTTTAACTCCACTATTCCATGATTTTGACTTTACAGCATTTTAGACTTCGGACTTCGGCATGTTACAGGCGAGAGAAGATGCGACGCCATCTTGAACTTTCAGCGAAAGCTAAGGTGAGAAAATACGTCATCTTGGATTTTCGACGAAAGCTTGGGTGAGAACTTGAGAAGATATGCCGGGATATTGGACTTTCGACGAAAGCTTTTTGTTCCGAGTCTTCTGCGAGGCAATAGTTGCTAGCTGCAGTCTTCAAGAGGCGAAATATGGGCTGGGTAATATGGAGCGATGAGTCTTCAGCGCGAGCTTGAGGAAAAGAGATGCCTATCAGGCTGGGCCGTCTGCTTTTATAGGAGGGCTGCGCATGGCGACGCATGCGCAGTGGGGTTGCGCACTGGCCGGATCAAGAGAGCGAAAAACCTTAAGAAAGGAACTGAATGCAATAAAATTTACAGGTAGTAGAAATTTTTTCACCGACAACTAGAATCTAAAACTTACCAGGTTGAAGTTTGTTTTTATTGCCTAAATGAAAATATTTTTTACCTTTATTTTATTGTTATCAATCCCTAGTGATGAAAAATTCGCTTCTCTGCCGGGCTCGCAGCTCCCCTTCTTTGTGCCATGCGCCAGCACAGACCTCAGTATATAAACGTTCAAGTTGAGGCAATCATCATCTTTCTTCCTTTCAAGAAACCTTGGTCTCGAGAGGGGAGGCCGGGCGGGTAAAGGTAACCTATATTTTCATTTAGACAATAAAAACAAACTTCCACCAGGTGCCCCTGGTAAGTTTTAGTTTTTAGTTTCTTGTCTTTTCTATTGTTATCAAGACCTCGTCAAAAAATGGAGGAGGGACCAACGTTGACGAGTACCCGTGCTGCGAACCAGCGACCCCAGAATGCCAGATTCTGAGAACCGACCGTCAGCCCGAGGTGGATCAAGGTTAATTGAAGAAGCCCCGGCCGAGTGCATAAGAGAAATGACAAAACACATTACCTCGCGGTAATCATTGTCTAGGCGGGTTTCAGATGACGGTAATCTTGTAAGGCGCATGGCGACTGGGAGCAGTGTAGTGTGGAGGCAAACTCTTGAACAAGGAACTGTAGTGTGGAACATGGGACCGTTGTGGTAACCGTGAAGATGGGGGTCAGCAGGAGTGACGTATTCATGTCGGTGTCGTGTGGCTGGAAACAGCACAGTTGACGATGGGCTTCTTATTACTGTTGTTGACGTTATCTTGAAGAACAGGGTTTATTATGTTGTCGAAGATGAAGAGTCCCCAGGAACCGGTACCGCAGTAGGCCAAGCGAGATGCCTATCGAAAGGAAGGTAAGGGCACTCCCTGAAGGTTGACACAATGGTGGCGTTTGTCGGTCGCAATCCAGAAAACAGGGAGAAAGAAGTGGCCGTGGTGAGGGACCGGTTCTTCAACGCCACGGTAGGGAGTCCATAGATCGTTGGGGAAGTGAAATACGAAGGCAGGGCTCGGGAACCGAAAGCCACCCCCGCAGCCTTGAGATGATAGTCTATGCACGGAAGATGAGTCCGATGCACGGAGGAGGAGTCTAAAAGGCCTCGCAGTGCCAAATGAGTAAGATATGGAGAGCTGGAGAGAGCGACCACGTGCCATGGAAGCTAGAGAAGAAAGATGAGACACAGTCCCATGCCAACGCTTTTATAGGAGTGCGTCACGCATCTGCTCATCAAGGCTACCGAGCTGTCAGGCATAGGCTTATGAGGATTTCTTCTGTGTAGGGTTGATTGCATTACGAGAAGGATAAATTGCAGGTAATTCATATTTCGTGGGCATGTACAAATTATGATAATGGTAAGCACGCAATCATTTGTAATAAGGTTAGAAGTAAACATTTTTGTACAGAAAAAAAATTTATTATGAATATAAGGTGAACATGTTCGATAGAAATTTCCAATTAAGTGCTTACGGCATACAAACCCAATCTATCAAATACACAATATTGAACTCTCACCTACTAAAGCTAAATAGGTTGTTTAGTAATTTTGGTAAGGTTATAATGAGAACTCAACTTTCTATAAGTGAACAAATCTCAATCAAGTGATATCGCTCAATGGTGAACAGTCAAGTTTTTGTAAAAGCAAAAGTTCATTAGTAAACTCTGATGTCTTGGTTGGGTGAGCAGTCCGTGTTCCTAGGTTTCCAGGTATACAAATTCCTTTTGAACAATACTAGTTCGTAAAGATAGAGCAGAAAGTGGTAATGCAAGATTTGACGGTTTTCCTCTCCTGAATTTTATCAGTTACCAGGGCTCCCACATGTCATAAAATTGTCACGCAATTTTGTTTGTTTCATAAATATCAAAAAACATAAATTTGCAGAAATGCTGTAAAATAATTCACACTAAGAGGACGAACTTTTCACAAGTGGCCCATACAGAAGTCAAGATTTCTAAAAACGCCTCTGTTTATGGGGGACAAATGGCCTCCCCATCTCCCATCTTGTAATGTCAACAAGATTGTAAGCAGGAAAAAGAACACATTGTCACAATCGGAAGAACTACTATTCCTCTTGGATGGTAAATACTTATTTGCTGTTCCGACCACCTTCATCAAAAAACAAAAACAAATTAGTTCCATGGCTACATCAGTGTCAGCGCCATTCACCGTGGGGGGTTTGATGAAATAACTAGGGGGAGGGAACACTAGAGGTGGTTCGGGAGAAGGAGGACCCTCATCAGGTGACAGTGTCGTATTCAAAAGAAGCTTCTGCACCGTCTTCCTAAGCAGATCTTCAGGTTCGGGGACTTCTGTGGTAAGAAAAAACACCTTGCTGTTGTAGCACATGTTGGAATGGTGGAGGGGAGCGGTGTATTGAATTCTATGCATGTCTTGTATATATAGTTACATTGGCGAGACTAAACGCAACTCCTGGCAGGGGTCAAGGCACATCTAGGAGTCATGAGAAAGAGAAAAGCTACTAATGGAATTACCATGCATCTGAAAGTTAATACTGGGGACGTCATCGATTGGGAAGCTGCTACAGTTCATCAATCCAACTCTTCCAGTGAGTCTCAACTTAGGGGGCTTGAATCCCCTGGCCATAAGGCATTTTCAAACACAGAGGGTGCCCCCCCCCCTCAGCCCTGCCTATGGGAAAATAGGACCTGGTTCCACCAGACTTCTCAAGAACTCAACCACCTGTGGGAAAAACAACTCAACTACCATACAGATCAGTGGTACACGAGTTGACATGGCTGATTAGACTGGCACTGACACTGATGTTACATTCGAACTGTAATTTGTTTTTGCGCTTCTGGTGAAGGTGGTCGGAACAACAAATGTGTATTTAATGTCCTTTGCACATCTTCAACAACCGAAAATTCAAGAGAAATAGTAGTTCTTCCGCTTGTGACATTTTTTTTCCCTGCTTACAATGCCATTCCGATGTCACAGTAATCAACGATTGCCAGTATCCAAGATTGTTTACAAGATTTTGAAGAATTGTTCCATTTAAAACAAGATGCACTAACACTGCATTAGTAATTCGACGTGTCATATGGTAGAATAAAAAAAATCTCTAATTGACGTATGAAGTTGGAACGGCAGACATACCAACAGGACACTATTAAAAAATCTGAATGCATGGTGTACTGAAGAATATCTACTATACTGCACATTATATTAAAAAAATTGTCTCGTAACTTTTGCTACTACGATACAGCAAATGAGCCAGAATCTTGTGTGCGACGATGCAATCACTGACCACATAAGTTTTCATCGGACGCTGATATTGGTATTCTTACAAAAAAACAAAATGAAAGCTTCGTTGTTTTACAGTTTCCCGTACCCGTTGTTCTTGTTCATCAGACTTTTACATTTTTTAAATCTTCGAACACCATATTTCATACATTC
>JAHWFP010212063.1:0-16493 GCA_023313725.1 Lithobius niger | reverse complement strand
CAATACTTCATTGAGCAATACTTCATTGAGCAATACTTCATTGAGCAGCTCCAATAAGCAACATGTGCAATGCGCTTTAGAATGTGCTTAGCTTTGTAGCGCTCCATCTAAATTATTTTGGCGGACAATTTCTTTTCTGACTTTTTAGCCACACCTGCGTGTATTCTTTATGAGTAAACAAACAACCGTCGATTCACTTATCTTTATTGTATGTTGCTGATTAGCTGCTTCTGTTATGGCATGCCGTTTTATCATTTATTTAACCTTTAGCATTATAACGCCAATTTTACTATCATTATCGGATAATAACAATTCACTTTTAGCATATTATCGACTTTCGATTTGCTTGTACAAATACATTGTAAACTGAATGACAACCTATTGATAATGTCGCTCATAGTTTGTCGCAAATAGGAATTCGAAGATCGATAATGTTAGCTCCTGTCAGTTCATTTAACATTTCTGAAAAGGTTAATTCAACTTGACAGTCGAATTAAAAAGTATCCGAAAAAGTTAGCTCGTTTAACTTTTTCTGAAAACGGTATAACCATTTGACCTGCAAACCTGAATTGGCGTTAATGTCAATATGCGTAGGTCATCTTGTTGAACAAAAAAAATAAAAAGGCATACCGAAAACCCTAATTGGAGCACCAAAGAGCGACGAATTTTGCAATGATGGCGACTTCAGCGTAAGTTTTAAGAAGCTAGGTAACAAATTTGATTTTTGACTCCGCCATAATTGGCTTTTTCCACTAAAGCAAATTGTGGCGCAGTCTAGTAGTAACTTTATCTCGCTTTTTAAAACTAACGCTGGAAGTCGCCAACCTCGTAAAATTGTTGCCGATGCGTACTAATGAAGGTTTTCGGCAAGCCATTTTATTTTTTATTCAACAAATAACAAGACCTATGTCAATTCGTTTTGCAGGCCAAGTCAAGTAGTTATATTACCTTTTTCAGAAAAAAGTTAAATGAATTAGGTTTATCTGATAATTTAATTCCATTGCCAAGTTCAATTAAAATTCATCCGAATTAGCTTTATCTGTAAAACAATTTTCGTTAATGCTGAACGATTTGGTGCTAACGACAACGTAACCATTTGACTTGATCTGTAAAATAAAATTACACACTAAATAATGCATAGATAATGCTAAATTTGAATAAAAAATAAAATGGCGTGCCGTAGTAGGTTTGCTTATTCTAGTGGCTCTTCAGTCGCATCCGGTCAATCCGCCCGTCTTTTCTTTGTGGTTCCCCAACGCTTTTATGCTGGTCGTTTGGTTGTACAGTTCCGGTCAAAAAAATAAAAACGCCTTCGTTATACGGAAGAAGTGGAGGATTAATGTATATGACACTGAACGAAAATGTTGATATCTCGAAAACTACTAGGCAGAATTGAATGAAACAAAACCGGGTTGCGTATTATGATATCAGCTATATTTCTATGCGTATGACATGAAATGGTAAGTAGTCAAATATAACTGGCCGAGCGAGCAACACGAGTTGATAACTAATAATATACCTCATAAACTACTGGAAAAAAATTGAATAAAACAAAAACTGGATTAATTGTTATGATGTATGCTATATTTGTTATATATATATTATATACGTGTAATGTTAATCAACAAAATGTAATATGCAATTTAGTCTTTGTTTCATGAAAATCCATCCACCAGTTTTCAAGATATCAGATATCTTTAAGTTTTTCTCGTTCGGCCAATTATTTTCAGTCAGATAATGTAGTATTTAATAAAGGTAGAAATACAGTAGACAATCTAGTAAGCATTTCAGTCTTTGTTTCATGAAAATCCGTCCAGTAGTTTTCGAGATAACTGAATTTCTCCATGGTTGTTATTACGACCCTCGATATAACGAAAAAGGGCGTTTTTTTTTTTTACCGGAACTGTACCTGTTTAGCTTTATGTTGTACTGTTGTCCTCAATTCAGAGGGAAACTATAGGTATCAAAATTTGATGTTTAACACGGAAGTTCATGCTGATACTTACACCTTAAAAAAAACTTTCTAAGGTCCTCATGAAGTCTATTCCAATGGAGTTGGTCGCTATCTTACCTGAAATACATCACTTACTTCCAACCCCTGATCTCAATTTCATGTTGACAATCAATTTTTCAAATAAAATAATTCATATTTATAGAAATTTGACCATTATGGTTGTAATTATTGGGTCGCGGTAAAAAAAAAAACCCGGAGAAAAAATCCCCAGTGAAAAATCCCCGCTAAAAAATCCCTAGCTAAAACCCCCAAGCCAAAAAATCCCCAGTAAAAAAATCCCCAGCCAACAATATCCCCAGTAAGAAAATCCCCAAGTAAAAAAAAATACCACCAGGCTTATGTAAATTATTTAAATATTCTATTTGCATTAAATCAGCAATACCGGGGTCGAATGCATTCAGGGGTTCACTACTCATTTCACGATGGAGCTGTTCAGGTCCAACAAAGGCAAATGTAAGTTGACCTTCGATGGGTATATGTATACAGAACAAAAAAACAACTAAGACGCATATTCGATGGTATTGCGTTAAACGTAGTAGTTTAAAATGCCCACGGGTTGCATTCACTAATTTGTCGCGTGACGGCGACATTCGTCTTGTGCATGACCACCAACACGATCCTGACGAAAATAGCGTAAAAGTAACCAAATGTAGGAATGCGATGAAACAGAGAGCTAAGATGACTGAAGACAAGCCAAGTTTAATTTATGCAGAAGGCGTGGAACTATTGGATCAGTCAGCTAGAGCCGAGACGCACACAACCTCCGAAAACGACAGTACTGAATTTTGGGGATTTTTTTACCAGGAATTTTTTGGTTGGGGATTTTTTCACCAGGGATATTTTTGGTTGGGGATTTTTTAGCAAGGGATTTTTTAGTTGGGATTTTTTAACCGAGGATTTTTGTTCCGGGGGTTTTTCTTCCTACATTCGTAATTATTGGCGTTGACTTTTGATTGCTAAAGGTTCTGACTGCAGCTGGAGATCTAAAGCCCGTCCTCTAAAAAAACAATAACTGCATTTTCACCCTGTTGGTTTGTGGCCAGTCTCGAGTGAAAGGCTATGAATTTCCCTTTATATTGGAGTTCTTTTCTAAGGGGGGGGGGGGGGGGGGGAATGAGGCTTAATGGCGCGTCGACAGCTTGGTCATTAGCGCCAACCTCAGTCACAGTGCAGTGGTCCGGGTTGCCACTGCACCACACATTACAGAGATATTATTCAAACCCCTAACCTAAATCTTGTCATACATCTGTACCTCCTGCAAAAATTGAAAAACACCGGACAGGATTGACGCACAATGTCATGCGATAGACGGAAACGACGACGAACACCATCAAGATGGCGACAATCAACAAGTAAGTGCCGGACCGTAAGTGGCCGCCGACACCAATAACATTCAGGAGGGTCAACCCCCCGCAAAAGGAAACAGTGAGTAAGTCGAGTGTGACCAATGCGCAAACGGGCCAACACCACCTCCTCACGGCGACTGCGGCGACACGCCGAGTGCTATTCCTCAACAGTGCCTTTAATAGCTCGTAATTTATTGCCGTCCTGTCCATCCCACGAGGCTTGCCAAAAAGCGTGTAACCTTAGACGCAGAGTTGGAAAAGCGTCCGAGGGAACAAGGCTGAGATCCCTTCCGAGAGGGCCAGAAAGTACAGGACCTCAAACATAGCTCTCAAATACTGACAGAACTTATACCGAGAGAAATACAAACTGATAGACACTCCAAAGACAGACTGTCTCTTCTAAGGTGTGTTCTAAAACGAGTACTACCATATCTCATCGTTTCATCATAATAATTATGTTTGCTCGCTCTCCCCCCCCCCATACACACACACACACACACACACACACACACACACACACACACACACACACTTTAGGGATGACATACGTAATAACAGGCCTGTGAGCGCCAAATTTGCTTAATCTATGCCCTACGCCTTGCCAACTGCCGTCGAGAATAGTTTCATAACTTATCGTATGGAACTCGAGGGTTTATTAAGCACTCTAATTTCATTACTGCTCGAGGATTCTCTTGATGGTTTGAAATGCTCCAGAAAGTACGCCCACCCATTCTACAAATTCCTTTTTTTTTTAAGTCTGTCTTTGGAGTGTCTATCAGTTTGTATTTCTCTCGGTATAAGTTCTGTCAGTATTTGAGAGCTATGTTTGAGGTCCTGTACTTTATTGACTATCTCGGCTATGGCCCTTCAAAATAAATGGCAACCTTTAAGGCAAAGTAATATCGAAAATTTGGGAAATACAGCGAATTTGTTTTACTGTTGGAGCATCCCTTCTGGCGTGGAGATACTGCGCCTTGTGCAAGTAAAAGACTGATATAAGTAAAAGATGGAATTATAACAAGTCCTACTACGCTACTTTAAATTTATTTCGTAATGCTAGATGAAAAGAACAGACTCTGCCTTATCTATTAAGAACCGCTGTAAGAAAAAAAAATTAAGATGTAACTTAGAAACTATAAACCCTTCAGCGTATTCTCTATTAAACCTTCTTATTTCTTACGGAAGTTTTTTTTTCCCTTCATTTTTCGTTAGTTAATTCAACCAATATTTTGTTAAATAGCTTCGGTGTCATGTATTTCTTCTAATTGCGTTTGCGTGACGTCATCGCCGTCCAATAAAAAAAAAATTAACAAGGCGCGAAAATCACTTCCTGTGCTCGCTCATGCGCACCCTCTGAAAACCAAGTAATTGAGTGTTTTTTTAAACCTATATTTCAACTTCACATTTTCCGTACATCCAGTCAATGGCACACAAACTGAAATTTACACGCTTCGATGAGAAATAAAGTGGGAAAGCTGGTTCATGGCGTAAGCCGAATACCCGTCAAAAAGGACGGAAAAAAGTTTGTCGCGCCAAGTTAGGCAACAAACATCACAACAAACCTCACATCAATTCAATTGTCGAGGTTGTAAACCATTGTAGCGCGACGCCATTGCGTCAGTATCTTATATCCTGAAGCATAGTTGGGCACATTTCAGGTACGTGGGGAAAAATAATGCGGTACAAAATCTTATATTGTGTTGAAATCGAGAGTAATGATGACCCACCTGACACAAATTAACTCGTGTAGGATTGCAAGCTAAGCTGCTTTCAATGCAAAATCTGACCCTCAATAACGTAGAAAATGTGTTACCACTAGCTAGCTAGCTAGTCCGCTCATCCCCATGTTTAATACCATAGGGTGATTATTCATCGATACCAAGATAACGAGAAGGCTTCCAGCTATGAAATTGGACGAATGGGTGCAGTACAATACGAACTGCGTACCTTTTTTGGTTTGAGCGTAACGGGATGGCGTGGGAGGGCGCGTAAGTACGAAACTATTGTTATAACCATTGTTAGAATTGTCGGCATCGTCTCTCATTGGACGGTCAAAGTTCGAACAATGAGAACGTGTATACTGACGTGCGTGCCTAGACACACATTAGTGTATCACGATAAATCTATACAACGTTGCAAAGTATTTGTATTCACGTCCAATTCACGAAAAATAAACCAACTGTAAAAACAAAGCAAAATAAACAAAGCCAAAAACTGGTAAACAGGTCACCAAGTTGAGAGTGGTTCGGCCCTTCAAAGGAATGATATCAAAAAAATTACAACAAAATTAAAACCAAACCAAAAACCTATAAAGAGGTGACCAAGTTGAGAATGGTTCGGACTACAGGCAAAAGGTAGTAGCAAATTGTTGAAAACCAATAATCTTCTTGTTGACGTGGCACTTTATTAACAACTGCATGGTAGTGGAGTTGAGTCAATACACAATTTTTTAAAAAAAGGAGTGATATATCAAAAACCAAAACTGGTAAAAGGGGCCGCCAAGTTCCGAATGGTTCGGCCCTTCAAGGGAGTGATATCAACACTTGAAAGGAGTGTTATCACTTCAAATGAGTGATATCAAAATGAAAACTTAAACATTGCTACAGAACTATTAGTCGGTGCGATGAACTTCGCGACTGGGGTGTTGATATCACTCCTTTGAAAGGCCGAACCATTCGGAACCAGGCGGCCCTTTTTTGGTTTTTGATATGATAACATTCAACCAGGGAAAGGCTACCAGGATAGCTGGGCCAACTCCAAGATAAAAAAAAAATTAAGAGACAGCTGCTTGGAGTTTGGACCATTGGAAACCTGTTAAAAAAACCTTCAAAATGGTGTATTCATACGCAAAAATCGGTCGACGAGAAGTGAAAATATCTCCAGTTTGGTTATTACCGATCGATCTGGATTTTATCTACCTTCCCCATTTCTACCGATTTTGCAAATGTCGGTAAGGAATTGTGAGGCATTCTGAATCGGTGATAGGGATCAGCCCAGCCTTACAAATTAAGCTTTTAGTTGTTCACAGTTAACACACACGTGTCTGCTAGTGAGGCCGGAATGATGTTTATTCAGGACCTTTCACCGCCTCTTTATCATCAACAATCAATCTTTTAACAATCGGATGCCTTTAACAATTAGAAACGGCTCAGTGTTTCATTGTTGTTCGGATTTTGGCTCTTGGCTATTGGCCCATTTTGTCACCTGATGGTTCCTCATAGTATGTGCTGTTAGCGACAAAGAGTACCAAAACATTTCAGTTTCGGCAACAAGCTGCATATTGCACATGGAAGTTGTACACACATTCTAGTTACCCAATCCACCGGGAGACACTCCCGGAAGTGACGACATAATCCGTTATGACGTCATCAAAATGGCCACCATGCTACGTACTAAATGTCTATTATCTCCGGAACTAATCGATCAATCCTAACGTGCGACCTATTGTTGGAAAGATAATTAAATTTTCTAAAATAAATGCCTGAACAATATATGTCATAATCTGTTAATTTCGGTTTAGTCTGAAGAAAATCATAATATGACTGCTGTGCGATATACTAATTCTCAATTATCTCCGGAACTAATCAATAAATCTTTTCGTGCGAATTATCGTTAGAAAGGTAATTTAATTTGCTAAAAGAAATACCGGAACAATGTATACCGTAAATCAATTAGTTTCCTCATAATTTGAAGGAAAACACATTATGACGTTCTAAAAATGGCCACCATACGATATACTAAGTCCAGTGGCGTAACGTACAGGTATGCTGGGTCCGCAATGCATACGAGCCCAGACCTCTAGGGGGCCCGACTGGTCTGCGAGCAACCATAATCCATAATTAACAAATCCGCATACAAAAAGGTTCATGGTTAATGAAGAGTTGTGCTGCGGTATCATGAACAAATAAACAAAAATCAAATAAGAGCGTGAAAACATGGTTTATCTGCTAACCACAATAAAGAAATGTCTATTTTGAAGAATCACACTTCCAACATCTTCAGTGTCGCATAGACAGCGTCTCTTGTACAAATGATTTTAATGAAATTTGGATTTGGTCGATAATTTTTGCAAAAGTTCCATGCACCAGATATCATGAAAATCGGTTAAGCCGTTTTCATGTAGCTGAAGTCTTAATACTTGTTTAAAAAAAAAAGGAACTGGGGAGGAGGGGGGGCCCACATCGAGGTTTGGCATAGGGGCCCAGCCTAAATTCGTTATGCCGGAACTAATAGATCA
Source organism: Lithobius niger (assembly GCA_023313725.1). Taxonomy (NCBI): domain Eukaryota; kingdom Metazoa; phylum Arthropoda; class Chilopoda; order Lithobiomorpha; family Lithobiidae; genus Lithobius; species Lithobius niger. Next base: position 8,896 of record JAHWFP010212063.1, on the reverse strand, counting down.
ATCTTAAAATGTAATCTATCGTTGGAAAGATAATTTAATTTGTTAAAAGAACAATGTATGCAAGCACAATGTATGCCGAAAGTCTTTTTTGTTTAATTTAAAGGAAAACATACACATAATTATTGCCACTTTATATGTGTAATTAAAGTAGGTTTTATTCGGCATTTTGTTACCTATTATGTATTCACTAGTGCTGCAATTGATAATATAGATCATAACACGGCCTTAGTACATCGGCGATCTGGTTCCATGGTACAGGTATGTCTCATCTTTCACCCACCAGAAGGACTATGTCTGTGACGACCAGTCTCAACCGAGGACAATCTAAAAATAAAGCGGAATAGGCTTGTCCGAGTCCTCCACAAGTATTCCTCGAATACCAAGGGTAAATTACACTAGCGAAGAAAAATAATTGATGCACCCGTGGAAATGGCGGACTGGTCAGAATCCACCAGAAGCAAGGCTGACCACGAAGGTAAAGTGTTATCTTGGGCAGGCTTCCAAACCCGTCAAAACATCCATGAAGGTTTCATGGGTTTCACATAAATTTTGCACCTACTACTAGGATATGATGTGAATTCCCCATCCATGTTTCGTCGTGCCATGAACATTATAATACGTATTCTGAAGAAGATCAATCCATCGCAGACGCCGATCAACCATCACAAAGCTGCACATAGAAATGGCTGTAATTTCAATGATTGGTTGTGAGTTAGCAGGTAGTGGCTAGAATGAAAACTTTGTTCAAGTCTGTGTTGCAACACCAGGAAGGACAGACAGCATTCTGAAGTCATCGCATGTAAAACAAAATAGGTAGCCACACAAGGCACAACTGCTGGGTTAACGAAGCCTCTGCAGACTTGCAAGTGTATTAAGAGACGTACCAGATGTCATATTAAACAATGAATTTCCTGTCCACTTCCATGTGCCTGCGAAGGCCACTGCTCAAGTGACGCACTGTGAACAATACGACACGGCTTTAATAATTTACCGTTTCCAAATTAACCACATACAGGGTGGGGCAGAAAGGACGGAACACCCGTGGCAATCAAAGATGGTTAATGTTATGATAATGAAACTTTACATGGTATGTAGGCGAACGGAGGGCCAACTAACCATTAATCGATCACTGACCTTGACGCATATTTTCAAGGTCATCGTGAAGCTAACTTTTTAACTATGCTTCGTAGAATTCCAGTTTAAATAAAAAACTTGTAGAGATTGGCAAGGTATGGCCATTGCAAAAAACAGAACGAAATTCGGTACGCTAGTTTAGTAGTTACGAAAATTGTAAGCATCATTTCGTTGTACTGACCGAGTGGCTTTCCTAAAATTAAGTCCAGTTGTGCTCAAAGTACATGAAGCATGCTTGGAAACAAACAGCAACTTACATACTGATGACTCGACACTAGCTCAACACAACCTGCTACATTACACGTATACAAAGAATGGTGCTGCAAACTACAGCATCTTATGCAAGTTGGCATAGTTTAGCCACCGTGGTCGTCTAGAAATGAAACTAATGTTGTTCCTCCCTCAGGTTAACATTTCTGATTTTGTTTCAGAGCTGATCACGGTTAATGAATTATGCCAATTTGCGTATGTTGCCAACACCATTACCTACCAATACAATGCATGGTGTACGAAAGAACCTGACAGAACTGTTTGGCAGGAAAGCCACTCGGCCAGCACAACAGAATGATTCTTGCAATGCCCGTAACTCCTAAACTAACGTACCGAATTTCGTCCTGTTTTTTGCATTGGCCATGCCTTGACACTGTCTAAAAGTTTCTAATATACACTGGGGTTCTACGAAGCATAGTTAAAAAGTTAGCATCACGATGACCTTGATAATATCTCTGTAATGTGTGGTGCAGTGGCAACCCGGACCACTGCACTGTCACCGACATACCATGCAAAGTTTCATTATCCTAACATTAACCATCTTTGATTGCCAATGGTGTTCCGTCCTTTCTGCCCCACCCTGTATAAAGGTGCAATAATTACATGCACATTATGTATTCCTTAACATTAAACAAAAACTAAACTATTTACGGGATACATTGTTCAGGCATTTCTTTTAGAATATTAAATTATTTTTCCAACGATAGGTTGCAAGATAAGATTGATCAATTAATTCCGGAGATACACGAGATTTAGCATATTGCATGGTGGCCATTTTGAAGGCGTCATAATGTGCTGTACTTCGAATTACGCAGAAACTAATAGATTTATGACGTACATTGTTCCGGCATTTCCTTTAGGAAATTAAATTACCTTTCCATCGATAGTTTGCACGAAAAGATTGATCAATTAGTTCCGGAGATATTTGAGAATTAATATATCACACAGCAGTCATATTATGTTTTTCTTCAGAATAAACCAAAACTAACAAATTTATGGCATGTATTGTTCCGGCATTTCTTTTAGAAAATTAGATTATCTTTCCAACAATCGGTCGCACGATAAGATTGATCAATTAGTTCCGGAGATAATAGAGATTTAGTACATCGCGTGGTGGCCATTTTGATGACGTCATCACACAATACGTCTTCACTTCTGGGAGTGTCTTCTGGGAGCGGGTTTGGAAACTACAACATGTGAGCAGCTTCCATGTGCCATATGCAACTTGTTGCCGGAACTGAAATGTTTTTGCACTGACAGCATGTACTATATCAACCCCATGTCCCATTACGGATTTTTTTTTGGTAAGTCTTGTCCAAACTCCCGTGCTGCTGCATGCAAAGTGTGGTTTGGAGAGTCCTTGTGGTTTTCGTGTGATGCGCGGTCTACGATTGCATTGGAGTATGATCATAGCGGTGCTTTGCTCGTCCTTGGCCTCGCTCTACTCCAATTAGAAGAATGATTTTTTAATTTTTTTTTCCGGTTTGGGAAGGCTTAGCGGTCTTAAATCCGTATTATATGTTAGTAAGCATATGGTTTTTGTTAAGACGGCAACTTTAATTTCCTGCACGATTCTGGCGTGAATGGTTGGCTGTCGACGCGCCATTAAGCCTCATTCCCCCCCCCCCCTTGTCAAACTCTTAACTAACCAAATCTATAAACTAAATCTAAAAATTGGTATTTTCAAATTGACAGGAGTTTTGTTACGATGGAACTAAATTTCGCCCCTCTACGCACTGCGAGCTTTGTGTGTCCAAACTGAGGGAATCGAATCCTAGGACTCGAATCGTATGACTGACCTATGTACAAATACGCCTGGAACTTAATGCACACTTCAAAGGGTTAAACAATATTTTTCTTGACCCAGCGTAACCCTTTATTGAACGTTGTCTTCAAACAAGGAGAGCTACAAGACTGGTGACAGATTTAGCAGCGAAGCGCACCGCGAGTTTTGTGAGGGTTACCGGGTACTGCTGGTTCGAATAAGTGATTGACCTGTGTACAAAATTGCCTGGAAATTAGTGCACGCTTCGTATGATTTTTTTTTTTTTTTTGCCCAGCATTAATTATGTGGATTGACCACAAGTCAAACCAGCGCTTGTTAAAACAAAGAAACCAATTTGCTAGTAGGATAATTTAACTGAATTTTTGTTTGTTCTACGCAATAAAAATCCGAAGAGTAACAACAGACAGTTTATTCAAGATGAAATTTGAAATTTAGTGTGCAAACTGGATTCAAATTTTGAGTAGGGTTCTGAAACTACCGCTTTTTGAAAAAAACAAAGCAGTAATAAGTATAATGCAATTTAATGTCACTTTCTTTACTTGAGTCGGTTTGGCCAAATAAATTTTCAGACTTTTATTTAAGAAGTCACAGGATAAATGAAAAAAATACTTGATCAGATTAAATAATGAAGTACATGAAAGTAATCAAATAGCAGTTACCAGAAACAGCATTTCATTTTGGAAATCGGGGAGTAAGGCCAGATCTTATGAAAGATTTCAAAGGCATATACTAAAGACTAATGTCCCTTGAACGGTAAAAAAAAATCTAAAAGATGCAATATTTTTCGATGAAGTTTTGTCTATGGTAAACGGAGAAAACTAGTGTCCATTTTATAAATTATTAGGAAAATTCACAGCATTCCTTCTCCCTCACTCTACCACATTTCGTTTTTTGATAAAGTTCCCTTGTATTCCATATCCTTCTAAGAGCCTTCATGTGTATCTAGTTCTAGGGAATTTATGGTGTAAAGACTACCACAAAGTTTCCATGTTATCCTCCAAAATTATGTTTGTAGTGCCCTATGATGTTACAACTAATTGGAGGGTGTAAAAAAAAAATCATAGGCTATCCCCGTAAAAAAAAGTCACATAATAATCTGCCATTGTCGAAGCCGTCAATCACGTAGTGGCATTGGAAGTTTCACGCGCTTTCAACCAAAGCCACAACGCTAGAAGGCGAGTGGGACAATTTTCCTTGGATCGGAAATTCCATGTGTCGTTTACATGTCACAATCGACGTGAGCATGAGGAATCACAGGGCCTTTCTCTTCCCGAAAATCCCAGGGATTGCTGAAATGAGACTCTCGGCACCTCCGACACATCAGTAGTGCTAACCATCAGGTCACCTTGCCTAATCTCATGTGGATGTCAGCCGATATGCATACCTTATTTCTAGTAAACTCTAGTTGGGTTTACTAGGATGCTCAGTTACTATTTCCTGACATTTTAAAACTTGAACGACGCCACCTGCTTCACAATTTAAAACGGTGACCACCCCTCCCACCCCCCCTCCCAAAAAAATACCTTGCCCACGCAGTTGTCACAAGAAACTACAGAACAGTTTTTTCTGCCCAAATCAAGTGACGATTTAGGACTTTCAAGGACACAGAGCTATTTCTCTGGTTACATTATTTCCCTCATGACTACAACATTGGTATGATAAGCATGAAAACCAAAACTACTAAAAGCATCAAAGACGGCGGAATTTGGTTCCAGCCGGACCTTAAATTCTCTACACACTGTAACTACATCGCTGTGTTGGCAAATCGTAGATCTTCCATTGTACAACGTTGTTTCACCTCCGGCAATTTAAACACCAAAATATGGGCATATAAAGTATATGTTCGCCCTCTCATAGAGTATGCATGCCAGGTATGCATAAAAGATATCGATATAAAGATATAAAAGATAAGTCTGTTAAAAGATATCGACCATCTTGAGTCAGTTCATAGACGTTTTACCAAATCACTACCAGGATTGAAAAGTAAAACCTACAAACAACGTTTGGAACTTTTACAACTGGATTCACTCGAACTGCGCAGACTTATGACTGACTTAATTCTCACTTACAAATTCCTACATAATTATGCTACCTCTTTCTTTGAAATAAACACTGACATAAGAACTAGGGGACAAAAATTAAACTAATAATTGCCAAGTTTACCCTAAACTGTATAAAATCTTTTTTCTCTTTACGAGTTGCCCCGGTTTGGAACTCTCTTCCTGACAACATTACCTCAGCCTCATCACTACATACTTTTCGGAGACTGTTGCATGAACGGTGTTTGAAAACTCATCCGCACCGCCCCAAATTTTGTAATTAGACATTGTTCTTACATTTTTTTTAAAAATTGGACAGAAAACCTGTAACTAGAGATTGTTCTCTTAATCCAGACGATATGTTCATTGGTACTGATAGATTTAAATGTTACTATGTTAATTTCCGTTTTGCATTTTGAGGGCATATGAAAAATATTATTATTATTATTTCGACGTAATTCTCAAATTTATAATTCCTACAAGTCTGGCCAAATAATTTAAGTTCAAAATAAACAAAAAGCCCAAGGTTTTGTTAGTAGTAAAATAACAGGATCCACTTCCGCTAAATCTGATTGCAAAGGAAAGCAAATAAAAAAAAGAAAAAAATTATAGTTGGTCCGAAAATACTATATATTCTCATATTGTGCTTGAGAATCCAGTTGATGAAAAGTTGGACGGCAATTGGAGAGGGAATAAGATAATTGTAGTGCTTCAGTTATACTTGTCGTAACTGACAATGCAGCTGCACAACGAATTCTGCTCCCTTTGCTAGACTTCCGTGCCTCGCAATTAACTAAAAAACAGAATTAAAAAAATCAGTTTCAGTTCCAGCCGAGGATTTGGAAAATCGCTGTAAATTTCCACAGTGAGCTCCGGAGATGTACTCATTTTAAGACACTGTACTGCCCAATCTAGCTTTTTTGCAAGACCGGTTTTTTTTTTTTAAAGTTTCAACCTTCATTCGCAAAGCTTATAAATCAGATTTTATTTACACTTTTTGGGGAAAATTTTCCTTTCCGGGGAATAGTCGGTTGAGAACGTATTTTCAGAATCAGCTGAAATTCTGGAATTACTGAAATGACTTCCGATGAAAGTATAAAAAATCAAGCTAATTTTCAATTACATGTTATCATGACGAAAGGAGGGCTTTTTTTTTTAATAATGTAAAAAATCTAAACGCTAAACAGTAAAAAATGCAAAGTAACAAAATAAATTCAGATATTCAAAAATTAAACGAAGTGATGACCAATCATGGTCTGGGACAACTCGCAGCACCCATTTTCTCATTATGAGGAAAACGTAAAACAAACATTGAATTAATCTGGGAGAGAAAATGGGACATCGAAAAGAAAATTTCTGTTCAAGTGACCATTGGGTTTATGTTTCATGAAAATAATTTTAAGTAGCCAATAAACGACGTCGAATTTCGATTTGGACTTTGAATTATGCGTGACTGTTTGTCTGTTTCTGGCTCGATAACGTTCGCCATTTTTGAAGTCATTTGCCGTAATGTAACATACTGATAGTTTTAGAGTTAAAATAATTATAAATAGTGAAAAACAAAAAACACTATTTCTGCCAATTTTAACACGTTTTGAAACAACTCATTCGCTTCTTTTACTACTTCTACAACAAAACTCGCACATGGTAGCAGAGCGGTCCAGAAGCGCTCATAAAAATTGGTGTTGGATTCGTTAGCTTGCTTCGATGTTTGCTTGGTACATATGCAGGATTTGCTGAGGAAACGAGAATGTACTTCAAAAACATTGGAAATGCAAAAAAGACCTACTGCTGTGATTCTAGCCACTGACAGATTATGAGACATAAAAGTGTACATGAAAAGGTAACGAGTTTATTTGTTCAGGAAATAAACTTTTGTTAGCCTCAAAAAACATTTTTATACCTCACAGCCTTTTGGCTAGTATCGTAGCGGTAGGTCCGTTTGCATATCGTGTGTTTTTTAGTATAGATCTTATTGCATTTTGTTAGCTGTTTTATTGCATATTTTTCTTCTCAGCTCGGTCATTGTACGATTTTTCTAATCAGTAAGGCTACCGTAAGTTTTTTTATTGCGACTTAATTGTTTACAAAAACTAAGTACACCATCTAACTAAGTACACCATCTAATTAGAATGTTAATGACCCACTTAACCAGTCGCTGTATTATTAATAATTTTAAACCAATATATTCTCTTTCGCTACTGATACTGTTGTCAATACTGAACCCTTCTGTTACCATTACTGTTGCCGACACTGATGGTTTTTCGTGACTGATACTGTTACCGATATTGACATTCTGTTTTGAAAACCCATTAACTATAACTTCAGCTGAAGATCCCGCTATTAAAATGTTTAATTAGGCGAAATCAGCTTTTCAAGAACGTTGAACAAACGCTGACCTTACGGATTCAAATAATTTTACCACCGTAAATTAAACCTCAAGTTTAACGTAGCATAGAAGTATTGACTGGAATTAGAACTACACATCCAGCCAATACTTTATCAGTTTGTAGATGTTTGTATAGTTTTACCTGTTAATGTCCCTACTCCCACCTTCAGAGTTCATATGTCTTCATCTAAAATAAATTTCAATCCTCTTCCAGCTATTTCCAGGCTTAAAAGTTATAATTTCCATGCCAGGGTCGGCATTTTAATTCCGACACTAAATTACCGCCCCTAAAAATGAATAACATGGACGACAAATTCTCTTAATAAAATGCCAAACATGCACCTTCACTGGTTAGCGTTAAAAATAGTACTGCAAAACACGTATGAAGAAGAATGTAGACTGCAAAGTTAAGATAGAAAAAAAAGTTCTACATTTTTTGAGGAGGCGCCATATTACGCTTCGTTGTCACCCCTTCCCCGACTTCGCAGACGCTGGCTCTACCCTGGTTGCAGCACTGCTTCTCAAGAACCAATTCCACTTGCACAATCAGTGACTCGTTCACAAAACTTGAATAGGGCCTTCCTTGATGAAAATGTAATTCTAAATGTCCGTAACAAGTTTAGGTGCATTTGACGTATGATTTATGATACATCAATCTATGATTTAGAAGATCTTGCCGAAAAATGAAAATAAATGAATAAATACATAAAACGCTTTTTGTACTCCATTTTTGACCCACATTTTAGATTTTTATTAACCGGTGTTAAGCCAATGACGCGCAGACGTATATCAAAGAATATTTTGTCTGTAGATGACATAAACCCTTTTTGGGCGCCATTTTGGACCGTCACCTTGACAATCTGAAGGATACTTTAGAAAACACAAGATAAACACACATTTTAGACTCCCAATTTTTTTATTTGTCATTTATTTTTTTTATCTGCTGGTGTAAAACCAATTACACCACGGCTGTGACGTCACGCAAACTCCACGACATGCTAAATTTCCGTTGGTTAAATCCCGTTAACCAACACCGGAAGTGTGCGTCATCGCAAAAAGTGTGGGTTTTTCAAGTTACCTCACACTTTTGCAGATAACCCACACTCTTGCCAATAACCCACACTTTTCACACTTCCGGATCACGCGACCTTGAACGTACACACCAACAACCAAATACAGCGTGCAAAAAAAAAAAAAAAAAACCTCGCAATAAAAACGTACAAAACTAATTACTTAAAAGGAATGAAATCCCATCCCTGCAAACTCTTATATGTCTGG
>JAHWFP010212060.1:0-14319 GCA_023313725.1 Lithobius niger | reverse complement strand
CCCCCCCCACTGACACCACCCAACACTATGTGCTAGATTAGCCCAAGCAAGAAGCTTGCATGAAGCAGTGTTGATCACCTTGAAACGAGGAAGAAGATAGCTTATCTACCGATTTCAACATCTCATCCCTCCGTTAACAATGGCAACAATGGTCTCTTGTAACAATGGTGATTGGAACACTCTAACTGTAGGCTATACAAATGGAGGGACGAGATCTCTAGTCCCACCAGGAATGAGAGATTTCATCCCTCTTCACAACAATAGTCTGACAAAAGATTTATCGAAGTAATAGTTTCGTTGTTGTCTGAAGGGGTATTTCGAAATGAAGCTCGAATGCAATGACACAAGCAAATTTTATGCTTATTAATGCTTGTTGGTTAATATTTCTTGTTGTTAATGTAGCTCTCACCCTACCAGATGAAGGTTGCCTTCCAGAGAAGCCTAATGCTAGCCATGCTAACACTACCATATGTCATATTTCTTTGTTATTCCTACACATTTTATGTTAATTTATTTATACTTGACATACCCTAACATAAAACAACAAAATCATAAAATACCTAACCGAAGACAACAACTCTACAGCCATTCAACGCGTGTAAATTCTACACGAATTCTATTTGTAAATATTTACCAATTCTACTTGAAAACTAAAAAAAAAAATTAGCTAGTGGATAGCTCTCACCCTACCCGATGAAGGTTGCCTCCCAGAGAAGCCTAATAGCCATGCTGAGACAACCGTCTGTCGTATTTTTGATTATTTTTTAATTTATTTGTTACATATAAAGCTTTCAAATATACGTATATTTATTGGATACGTATACATGTAATTAAACGTTAATTGATTGCTGATAAAGCCCATTTGGCTCTTCGTCCTATAATTAAACGTTTATTGTCTTACCGCATCAGTCATCGCACAATGACGAATAACCAAGGTACCAACAAAGGTTCTCTGCTTTTATTTCTGTATTGTTGCTCGATTCCGAAGTACCCCACCACCGTTCATACCACAGAAACTCAACGACGATTAGCCCCTTGAAACAACTTCTCCTAAAAAAGTTTTTAAGAGAAGTTGTCTGAAGGGGCGATTCGTCGTTGAGTTTCCGCGGCAAAAACGGTGATGGGGAACTTCGGAATCGAGTTACAATCAATAAACACGAGCACAGAACAATGCTATTAACAATAACGTCTGCGTAAACAATGTTGCCTGCACAGTCCCATTATGGAGCTTTCCGAGCAAAAGAACGTCAGCACGATTCGTTCTTTGTTGTGCGCGTGCTTAACAATAAGGAACGGTCTGAGATGTTGAAATCAATAGATAAATAGGATATCATCCTGCGTTCTCGGACTGAGATGTAACAATACTCGCGCGCTGCACGCCCTCGGTTTGTTACATCTCATCCCTCGAAAGCCGGTTGATATCCTATACTTATTCAAGCCAAGGCCGACTGTGGTATAAATGACGTGTCGTGCCTCCAAGCTCAACTTCTCAAAAATTGACGCCTATCAGCAGTGCTAAGGTCAAATAAGATTTTGGTGCTGTTGAATCAACCAGCCTGGAGTTATAAAACTAAACACACACCTTCTCTCCTAGATGATTTTCTGACCAGGGATGGAGCATGAAGCAATAGTTACAGCTTGGTCGCTCCCGCGTCATAAGACACATACGCATTTTGTACTCTCCTGGAAAAATTGCAATAAGTGTCTTGTGCTGCGTGCAATATGTGCATGTTAATGCCACACAGTGCTTCATGTGTGTAATATTATTGAAGTACTTCACTTTTCATTATTTTACTCATGCTACGAGAAAAAAATATATGTGTAGCATTTACACAGCTTAGACTGAATGTAGCAAACTGTTACAGAAGAAAGCCAACATTTTAAAGTACTTTACACTAAAACTGGCATCTTTAAACATTGTTGCAAGAATTTGCAGCATATCACGTTTATGTTTAAGAGACATTGCAAAAAGTGTAATTGGCTCAATGTTAGCCAATCCTCTCTTAAGAATTAGGAGTCCAAACATGGAACTTGCCATCTGAGTGCAATAGCTGCTGCAACTTGGTTTCATTTAGCAATGCGATAGTAGAGCTTCGCAGCTTGATCTAGTGGAGTGTGTTCGAGGATCCACCAAATTATAGTTTTAATTTTTTACAACAGCAATACACAGCGTTTCCCCAGGCAATCTCTCCAAAGGTATTGTTGCAACTTGGTTTCATTTAGTGATATGATTTTAGCGCTTCACAACTTAATCTGGTAGGCTGTGTTCGAGGAATGACCAAATTATTTGGTGTCGGTTTTAACCATAACATGCACAGCATTTTCCAAGGTAGTGTCTCCGAAGGTCTTATGTCAATGAACAGCCTCGAAATCAAGATGAAAATCTGTTTGTACCTTTGTAAGAAAAAAAAGCATAAAAAGTGTGTTGCGTCTTCAATTGTATGTCAATTGTGTTTAAAAAACGTTCTGAATAATTCAACATCTCGCTATTTTTATGGCCATCTCCATCTGATTACCTCACCACAAACATCACCTTCTCATTGCTATAGGGTCTTCTTTTTTTTTAATTTCTCGTGTGCTGAAATTAAGACTATAAAACCTGTTTCTAATCTTTCGTTGCAGACAATAACATCAAAATTAAAAGTGGAATTTGACCCTGAAGTTCTTAAAGGCCTAGAAGAGCAACGCTACAGGGCCAGGCATCATCCAGGAATAATGAATCTCAAGTGTGTCTCACTACCAGAGAACTTAGAGAGTGCAATCTTTAACATGCTTTCAAGTATGGTTCTTTTGAAGAATTTTTTAATGCTTTAATTTGGGGTATTTCTCTTCTCGCCAGCTGCTGCGCTACTGATAGACTAAAAATGGCTCTTCAACCCATGATGAAAGTAAAGAATAATTAATAATTTAGTGTAGGTCTACATTCCTACACATTAATGCTCAATCACTCACCCATTACGTTGTCTCTTGCACTCGCTGTCAACATATTACCCAGCGCCATCATTTGGTGGCAAACAGTAGGATCACTCTTAACTGGTTGATGGTCCAGCCAATCCAGATAATGCTGTCGGGAGGTGATGATCTCAAGTTTTTTTCGGGGGGGGGGGGGGGGCTTTGGGACTAGGGGTGGCATGATACAAAATTGTTTCATCCCGATAAAACTTAACTTATCGCGATAATCTATAATATCTCGATAAAATTAATTTTGAGGCTGGAACAACCATTTTAACTTGGTTAATTAAAAAACGTTGACCAAAGTATATGGTGCGACTATGTGAATTGTGTGGCACTTGCCATTTGGCCAGTGGACATGAAAATACTCTTACCATTGTCCATTACTTCCTCACCATGTAGAAACAATGTAGCAGTTGTGCTGCTACTTAAAGCTTAAATATTGATTGCATTAAACTAACTCTTCAATCAGCTAAAGGGGTTAGCATCAGTATTGTACACTTGGTTGGAGAGCCCTTGTAATTCCACACACAACGCCTCAAACCACTTGTTTTTAGCTATTACAGTTTTTGAGATATGGCAATTTAAGCATCGAGGTTTGCACGAAAATTCGATAAATCAGGGAAAGTGCGATACGATAATTGACGAAAAATTTTATCGCGGTATTATCGAATTATCGATTATCGTGCCACCCCAACTTGGGACCCTGCTGTAAGCATCCTCAGCAGGGTCTGGGCCCGAGCTCTGTAAATTTTTTTTTATAGGAGGGTGTGCGATTGCTCCAACCGCCGCATCCATAAATCCACCACTGCTCTTAATGCAACAAGCAAAGCCATACGTTTAACAAGCACAAAACCGAACTAGCTTCAGCCAGCTAAAAAGCAGAAACTATTATTTGTATGGGGCTCCAATTCTATTGAATGTAGGCACCCACGTTTAGGCCTTTTAATGGCATTGGTCACTTGAAATCAAGCTACTCTCACCCATCAATATTACCCTTGTCCATAAGAATATGTAGACAAATTGTTTCGCCCCTGTTTGGGCTCATTAGTAGAGAATACTCTGTGGATGAGAGCATAGGCACCTTGCTGGGGGGGAGAGCAAAACAATCTGTCTAGAAATCTCTATGGGTAAGAGCAGCTTAATTAAAAACCATACATGCCTGCACTTTCAAAGAAGTGGGTGGAGGGGGAGGGCACAATGAGAAAATGAAGGTAAAGAGCAAATATTCAGTTTTAAGGACATGCAGTACTTTTCCTATCCATCTCAAGAGGACTAATAAAAAATCTCTATCTTTTCTTCCTTATTTATCCTCCCCTTACCTTCTCAGTTACGAATAACTTGACTCCAAGGCAACACGTTTTTTTTTTCAATCTTGGCCTACGTACCAGCTTATGTATACCCATTAAATGTTTAGACTGGGCTACGTTGACATTCATGCTGTCTTCACATAATGCCACCTAATTTTCTTCCATCTCGTCCTGTAGCAACAAAGATTTAAACGTAGTGAAAGTCAAGTGCGTCAATTTTTTCTCCTATATGTGAAATTGGCCGCAATATCGCTTTCCGGAAATATCCGAATTTGGTAAAAAGTCTGTCATTGTCAAAGTGCATTTGGAAATAATTTTCATGGAATTCTAAACGAACTTACTCCACGTGTACAATTTTCAACTGCTGAACTAGAACCCGCCAAATTTGAATTGCACACAAATGGTGAGCACGAAGTAGCATGGAAGCTTGATGAAGACAATTGACTGAGTTTAACATCCGCAGTGTAGTGACTGTCGAAAATTCGGGTAGATTGTCTGCTATCTTTCTTGAACTTCGAAAATTGTGCGTGTCGGATAAGTTCCTTTGTGAAAAACTTTCCAAGTAAACCTCACTATCTTTTCGTGGAATCTGCGTGCTCACCCTGCCATTATGACTTCTAAATGCCGTATTAAATAAATACGGATGCAAATGTATTTACGTTGCCTTTTGGACTTATATGTCAGACTGCCTAATCAGGGAATTAAATCCATTACTTTTGAAACCAGGGGCCCAAGTCCTACTACTCGGCCAGATTGACACGGCCAACAGGCAACAGGCCGTGTCAGTATGGCTTAGCAGTAGGACTTCGGCCTTTGGTTTCAAGGTCATGGGTTCAGTTCCCTACTTAAGCAGTCTGACATACAAGTTCAAAAACCAATGTAAATAGGTTTGCATCCGTATCTATTTAACATTTATCGAGCCTATTTTGGCGTTCTGTTGTCTTTAATTCTAAATGCCGACACGCCCATCGTGGTTGGATCATGGTTTTCTGTACTTTACATACCAAAAATGTTAATAGTCGGATGCTGCAAAACCCATTTCTCTTACTTCACACTTGTAGTCCATTTGCAATTGAATTTTCGTGTAAATCTCTTAGCCGCTGGGTGTCAAATTCTAGCGTCAACCCACTACAGTACAGTATAAGTATTCAGCCTACCGCAAGCACAAAGTCCCACTTAAAGGCGGGTTGCCACCAAATGAAAGTACAAAATCTAGCGCCATCGAGTTCTGTCTAACACTTGCTCACAAGGAAAGGAATGCAGAAAACAATTATCTTTTAACACAACAAACAAGCCACATGCCTCCTTAATTATTGTGTAAAAGTTTGGTATATCGTTGTACACCTGGGTACAAGCTGTAATGATCTTACTGCCCCTCGATGGTGCCACAATATATTCTTTATATGCTACATACCGTGGTGCAATCTAGTAGCAGTAATGTCGTTAAAGTGGCACTATCACCGATTGAAGCAGACGAATTCTGACAACATCTAGCGCTGTGTAGTACCATCTAGCGTTTGCTTGTACCAAGTGAAGGAATGCATAACGGCATTTCTTTTAACGAAACAAACAAGCCACGACATCCTTAATTATTGAGTGAAAATTTGGTTCATCGTCATGCACCTGCGAGCAAGCTATAAAGGTTAACAATATCAATGTCGCCACGGTATTTTCGTTCGCATTTCAATCGGTGATAGTGCCACTTTAACCTTTACAGCTAGCTACCTGGGGCACAAGGGGTCGAGGGCGTATCAAATATTTACTCAATAATTAAGGAGGCACGTGGCTTGTTTGGTGTGTTAAAAGATATTTCCTTGTGGATTTCTTTGCTTGCTGCGAGTAAGTGCTACAGAGAACTAGATAGCGCTAGTTGGTGCTAGATGCTGCAAAACTTCATTTGGTGGCAACCCGCCTTTAAGACAGGCTGGTTGCACGGCCTAGCAGCGACGGGTGGAAATCTATATACTTGGCCGTGACTGTGCTATGGTAATGCTGGAATGTTTTTTTTTTCTAGAATTCGAGGCTTTTCAAGGACTTGAATTTTTTTTTTTTCAAATTCAAGCACTTTCCCAGGTTTCTGGGCTCTATATGAATGTTGTATGTAATTATATATCAAATACCAATCGGTTTTTCCTGGCATTCTTTACTTCATTGAATCCCTTGCCCTTTAGACTAACGGACCTCACGTCCCTGAAGTCATGATTAAACTCATCAATTAGCCTTTGCTTTGATGCTTTCTTTAAGATTTTATGTAGCCCTACCGAAAGGGCACCATAAAAAAAAAGGAGGTGGGTGGGAGGCACCAAGTGTCTTAACGTGCAGCCACAATATCACAGATGTGAACTCAGAGCAGCTTTGTCCAATAATAAATTATGCCAAATAATGCATCTTCTTTTGGGGAACATTACTCTTCTTGCAAGTGGGCAGGGTATTTTCAGGTTCATAGGTACATAGTTCAAACATGAGATTCAAATTGGCATTGTCTCGTGGGCTGGAATTGACGATGCTTACCATTGTGCTTGTGATGAGGAATCTGCCCAATTCCACCCAAAAAGAGTTACTAGGTGCAACTTTGGCCCCTGTGCACAAGCCGCTTGTTTAATCCTTTAACTGTCAACGTTCCCAAACGGCCACAAATGACAAGACAGTCAAAAAAACAGAGTCCAAGCATGCCCCAAGGTGTGTGAGGTCCCCCGGGTCCCAGCTTAGTGGTTAGTGTCAATGTCTCCAAACGAACTGAATGGCGGCTCGATTCCCAAGACCAACACAATTACATGTGGTGCTTAAAAAAGTTCACAGGAAGTCATAGTGGCAGTCAGGTGCAGTGAGGTTAATCAACTTTTTCCTTTAAGCAGAATTAATCCTTTAACTGCAAACATTCCCAAACAGCTATGGCTGACAAGACAGTCAAAAAACAGAGTCCAAGTGCGCCGCCCGAGCTTTACGAGATGTTCCTGGGGAACACAGCGTACAAGTACAGCCCAGTGGATAGCGTTCTCGTCTCCAAACCAACTGCATGCCAGATCGAATCTCACAACCGACAGAGTTACATGTGGTACTTGAAAAAATTGAGGAAATCGTAGTGGCAATTAAAGGGTCAATCCCTCTGATGTCTGTGTTGCAACTGGCTTGGACCACCGCTCGCTAACAGGCCAACACAATTAATAGCTTGCAGTGAGGTGCCACTTTTCTGTTGTACGGTAGGAGAATAAAATGGAGCCCACGACACTGTGTTACAATTTTCAGGCTTAGCTTGCCCATTTTGCTTGGGCTACTCGGGTCCTCTTACTGTTCTCCCACTGCAAAATTGAAATTGTTTTTTTTTTCTTGGTCAGTTAAGTCCTTCGGGTCGCACCATGCAACAAAGATTAAGTTTTTGTTTAGTCAAAATTAATGTAACTTATATTCACTTAAAATTAGTCTAAACCTGAATAATAGGAATTAACTTTCTTCCAGGCCATTTTCTTTTTATATGTGCATAGGTGAACCATGGGAGTCGAACCGGCGTGCTCTTCATTGAGAGCTGATGACACTAACCAACGTACTATGTTTGCTGTATTTGCTTGTGGTGCGCCAGGGTTCCCCCACAAAGCTCGTACTACGCGATTGGGTTTAATTTTTTCCCCCATTTGTTGTATTATTGCCTCCAGACAAAAGCTGAATTTGAGTACCTTTTTGTTATAGCATACTCACTGACCGATATAAAGCAACAGTCTGCCAATTTGGTTCACTACCTGGCACAAAGAAAACAGCCTGTGGATAATCAACAGCTACAAGAAATAACCAGAGAGTTATCTGCGACCCTGGATTCCGAAAGTATGGACTTTGTATAAAATAAGGATTCCATTTTGAAAGAAGTTTGGACAAATTTCCTTTTGTATTATTAGGAGGTAGCATTCAGCTGCTTACAAGCGAAGAACAAGAATTGGAAAAGAAACGCAGAAAAGATATGGTGATTTCTGCTGTGAGAAAGAAAGTGTACCACTGGGAACCTATTGAGTAAGTTGTAGTTGAGCTATCATTTAAGTAGTAGCAAGGCATAAATGTGCAGCACACTTTATTTAATAGTTCACACAAAAATCGCAGTTCAAATTTTTTGTTAAGTTTAAACGTTTCTTTTAAAATCGTTGAAAAATGTTGGCTGCAGAAAGGTGTTGTATCTTACAGTCCTGAATTGTGAACCACGTTTCTTGTATTTATGTGGTCTGTTAACTAGTGATAAACCACAGATGTTACACAGTTTGCAATTACAGTCTGCTATATTGAACTGTATTCATTCTGAATTTTGTGTTGGTCTGCGGGTAGGGAATACTAAGTTCCCAGTTAATAATGTTAAAGAGTCGTAACGAAATACTGATACATTACATATTATCTGTCCATATACCAATACGGTATCGCCTTAATGCATTACCAATATGTAAAACATTAATGTTGTGTTAATGTACATGCAAAATGATTTCCAAAACACATCTTAAGCAAAGATCTGAGAATAGTGACAAATTTGGCGTTTTTGAGTCCGTAACAGACTAGAAGTTAGTGTAAGGTTGGACTGCGTAGGTGATGTTTACTAGGGTGTTGTGTTTTAACTTTTCAGTGCTATCACTGCTGTGGTGTTGGCTCTTGTGTGAGGATACATTTTGCATACCTATTTTTTTTTCCAGGTACAATGCGTACACATCGTTGTTGTATTTAGCAGGCAGAATAGTACCCAATTTTGCAGTTCTACTAAGAGTATTTAACGAGGTATTGATATTTTTTTCTGATTTCCAATACAGGCATGTCGGTTTACAACAAACAACTAATTATTTTTTTCTCATCACAGCAGAAGCACTACGAACAGACTAAGAATATTTTTAAAACTAATTTTGTGTGATTCTGTAGATAACCAAACGAGATCCAGAGTTTAAGCCCCGTACAATATTTGATTTTGGTTCTGGAGTTGGAACTACCATCTGGTAAGAATACGTTTAGAAGTAAAGTTTTGTTATTCTTGTGATAATAATTGTTGGTAATTGAGGTCAGTGGAGTACTTTATAAAACCAAGACATCTAGTGCATTTTTGTTGCTTCCAACCAGTCGAAGCAGTGGCGTCACTGCAAGATGAGAAGGGTGGGCAAAATCATCGGGCCACCAGTTTTGTGGTGGTCACAAACCCAGCCAGATTAATTTGTACTGTCACAAAATAAACCGTCAGGCTTAGTTGAATTACTTTGAAACGCTGTTGAATCACATCGAACTCGGAAATTATTCATTACGCTCACTGTCAAAAACAGGATACTGTCTGTATCTTGTAAATTTTCGATTGTACCCTATTACAACAATCTTCACCAGGAGTATGCAGAGTAGCTATCAGAAAACCAGAGGGAAGCTGAAGGAAAAGGACGAGGCGGCTGTGGGAGATGAATAGGATACAAGCGATGGAGTTTATTTAGCGCCATGCAATGGATGCAGTTCAGTTTACATTGGCGAGACGAGAAAGGGAGTGAGGACAAGGCTTGGTGCAACGACGGTTTCCACAGCTTCCCCCTACTCCTTGAGCTAAGGCCTTAGTGGGCCTCTTTACCTTGATGCTATGGCTCCTTGCTATGTATTCTGCATACTCTGTATCTTTATTGATGTATTCCAGTAATGCTATGTATGTTGATGTATGGTCCAGTCCCTGGAGATCAGTGTTCTGGATAGCTCTGGCCTTGCCTGCCCCTAGGGGTAGCTGCTAGCAGAGATGGGTCATGGGATACCAGGATATGGTACAGGAAGTACTTTGCACCACCAGTGGCAGGTACTGGCGGCAGCTCTAGGTACTTAAGGCCTTGCAGCCCCTTGCAGCCTCACTCTGGGAGCTGGTCCCCAACCAGCTAGGAACTCCTCCTGAAGTGTGCCACCCTGCTAGTAGCCCTGATCAGAGCATCCTTGAACCACTGGACAACATCTCCTAAGGACAGACCGCGTGGCCCTGGAATAAACCCTGAATTTACCATCCTTCTGGCGTTCTTCCTTGTACCGGGCATAGCGGGGTTGCATTGGGCAGCACATTGGAGACACCAGGAATGAAGTTGTACATTCCGTGGAAATTGAACACTCAAGACACTAGTAAGAGCAAACTCGAGAAGAAATCAAAACCTACGGTGCCTAGAATCTATAGCGATCCAGAACCACTTAAGGAATAACCCCCCCCCCCCCCCCATGAACATCGAAGGCTCATCTAATCCAGAAATCATGTATTTGGTTGGAAAAGAATTAGATGGCATGCTGAAGCGAAGATGGAGTGAAAGAAGCAAGTAATAAATGTGTCTAGACCTTGTTTATTGCGAGAACCGTGCCATTTGTGGAAGTGAACGTGATATTGTAAATGTTGGTTCTAGTGTTGTATATATAGGTGGCCACGCCGCAAGCTGTGCCTACCTAGGGAACGTTCTTTTCAAGCAGGCAGACAAAAATGTCGAGGATGTAACCAGAGAACTCAATTTTCTTGACCCTGCCTGATGAAGATGGTTTAAATACAATAGTAAATTTGCAAGATACAGACAGTATCCTGTTTTAGAAAGTGAGCGTAATGAGTAATTTCCAAGTTCGAGGTAATTTGTACTGTATATGCTTGAATAGAGAAATAGTCTTTAATCACAAATTCTTAAAATGTTTTGTGGTAAGCAGCAGGGACGTGCACAGGCCCCCGAGATGACAGGTGCAATCTTTTTTCTGGGGACTTTTTTTTTTAGTTTTAACCTCGGTTTATCTCCCCCGCCCCCCCCCCCCTCCCCCTTTGTGGTACTTTAACCAGTTCTGCCCCTTTTTGCACCACTTTCTTAGCCATTATTGTCCTTTTTTAAAAAAAATTTTCAGGTGGGGGGGGGGGGGCAGAATGCGTACAAATGTTGCGGCCGTTGGAAAATATGAATGAGTTTTGTACAAATTTTCCGGAGACGGTTGTGGTAAAGCGTCCATTGTGGGAATTGGATGCATATGTGTTGAACTGGTGGGACAAACACAAAGAAGTACAGTTGTCGTAATCGGAGAAAGACTAGCTGTGTGAGAGATACATACTGAACGCCACATTGCCAAAGGAGTTTGTTGATGCGTCTCTTGCTTTGGTACAGGCAGCATATTTTGGTGTGTTGCCACCGATGTTGCATGCATTATAGTTTTGTTCAATGAACCCCGTATATTTTGGCAGCTCGTGGCAGAGCCAATTGTCGCAGGTATTAGTGGATGTGACTACATTAAAAGTCCAAGTGTTGCTGTTGGTGAATAAGACCTGTGGGGACCGCCTAAATTTTCCTGTCACGGAGGAAGTGCGGCTAGAGTTGGTGGCACAGGAACCATCACTGGCAGAATTATTTAACACACCGTTACAGGAACTGTTAAAGCATGCTCAACAGGAGGTGGCCATGACAAGACTAGCTTTGGTTGTACCACAATGTAGTATGTTACCACCGCGAGGCAGGTGTAGGGCTATTGAGCTTGTCTGATTGTCACTAATGTGGTGTAATATTCAAGTCAGCAAGGCCGTTTTCGTGGCGCGAGAACGTAAGACAGCAAGAGATGGCATGCCTTTCGTAATCCTGAGGTTCCTCCGGCATCCAGAGAGAGAATTAGATGCAATTCGTTGTGTGGAGCCTTACATTTGCCGCTTGGGCCCTCTGCGAGATGGACAGTTACATGCTTCAGTTACGCCACTGAGTTGAAGCCAAACAGTTGGAAATATTATAGTCAAATTAGTAAATGTGATGCAAAATACGGTGTTTCCGGAAATATTGACTGTTATCCATTGTTTACCAAAATGGGATGAGTAACATAAACAGTAATACTTGTTCATCAGTACAGTAATACTGCATTGATACTGTATTTAGTATCCTTCAAAGTCGATCAAAGTTTCACACTGAAAACAGCACTTTTGACCCACATGTCTGAGGGTAAAAAAATTATATAACTGTTGGCAGTTAGTAGTTTCTTTTTAACTTGCTGAAACCAGACCGGTTTTGTGCTTGTTAAATAACAGTGATGAAAATAAGCCTAAGAGCTAGCCAATTCATTTTTTTTTTTCAACTGGCACCGTAATCATGTTCGTAGGTGCTTAAGATCCAAAGTTATAAGCGAACAGCGAAGCATACATTACATTACGCACATGTTAGAGATTCATATTTAATATCAATCCGTATTCGTTTCGCCATTGAGATTCATATTTTTTTAACTCGCCCTTGGCTGGTAAACTAAAATTTTTTATCGCCAAATCTGAGATTTTGTCACCAAATTAAAAAGTTGATTTTTTTTTCAACGTCAGTTCCCAGTATAATGAAAAAAAATACTTATTCAGTCAAGTGATAATCCTTGCATCTGTCAAAGCACATGTTTCTTATAAGTTGTGGTATGTTGCCATGGCCTTGTAGGTACATAGGTTCCAAAAATATTTCTAAAATAAAGAAATGTCTATTTGCATTTTGCCTCTAACTTCTGAACAATAAGAGCTAGAATCCTGAGATTTGGACCGCTGGAAAGCTGGCAGAAAATACACCTGTAAAATGGTACGCATACATAACGGTTTGAAACTTAAAAATCCACCAGCAAGAAGTGAAAATATGTTCACGCCGGTTCAGCCTTATTTATACCAATTCACTGGTCAAATTGGCTTCCAGGAAAATATTATAATTGCCAACCTGCCAAATTTAATAGCCAATTGGAAAGTGGCCGGTGGATTTCTGCAAGTACAACACATGTCAGCTTACCATTTTAATGACGCAGCATTCTGCTCTGCAGCTCTTGCTGTAATAACAATCTATTGAATACTCTTCCCTATGCCATTGGTGGAAGTTCAGGTTTCTACTGTCATTTCAATTTGTTATGTCCCTTCTACCTTATTAGTCTGTACCTTTTGTTGCATATTTTATATTTATTGTGTGTCGTGTCATGGTGTCATTGTAGGGCAGCACATGCGTTATGGGGAACTACGCTGAAGGAGTATTTTTGTGTAGATCTTTCTGCAGAAATGAACACACTTGCACGCGTCTTACTTCAAGGTATCTGTTTGCACAGTATTAATGAATGCAAGAATGCATTGATGGTTGAAACTGAATTTGCAATCTGTGATAATTTTGCAGGAGGCAAAGAAGGAAAAGACATGTTTTTGAAAGGAGTTTTCTTTCGCCAGTTCCTTCCTGTTTCCAACACGGTAAGCTATTTTTCATATTTATGCAAGTATTTTTCAATTGTAAAATAATATAAACAAAACATTTTTTTTTCTTTTTAGTTAAAATACGATGTAGTAGTCAGTGCACATTCTTTGCTGGAACTGCCAAATGTTGACCTCCGTTTACAGACAATTGACATATTATGGCAGAAAACTCTGGATTACTTGGTGGGTTTATTCTATAGTTTACATTGTGTCATTCATTGTTACAGCCCGAGTGAAAACATTGATTGACCAAAACCAATTAGATACTTGATAACGAGACACATAATGGCATACAACCCTGGTGGCACTTTTTAACAATACTGAACTGTAGAACATAATTTTTCTTCTAGTTGACATGTTTTAATGAAGAAAATGCAGATGCGAACCTATTTACTTTGCCTTTTAGACTTTTGTTAGACAGAACCCATGACCTTTAAAACCAAAGGCCGAGGTCCTACCGCTGAGCCATACTGATACGGCTAAAAGGAAACGTCCATAGGCAGCATTTAACATGTGCATGTATACATATAAACATACACTTTCCAATTGCCACTGGAGGGACGTTTATTTGCCGCGCCAAGTGAAATGATGGAACACACAAATCAAACAGGATGGAAAGCCGGCGGCTCAACAAGAGGAAAAATACCGGCAAGCGGTGTTTACTGTGGCATGAGTACGACATTGCAATTCAAAGTTTACACTTCACCACTAAAAAATGAACAATCACAAACTCTGTCCACTTGACTTTTCGGTGGAATTACGCAGCGTCCACCTTCTTCAGAAGTCCAGGCAAAAAACGAAGTACAAAACGAGGTTTACATTGCTTCAGGCAGTGTCAGAATGTGAATCAGAATTTGAATTTGCCGCATTTGCCGTTGGACCACTGATCTT
>JAHWFP010212058.1:0-19281 GCA_023313725.1 Lithobius niger | reverse complement strand
CTGATTGAGTGAGCGAAGCGAACGAAATCAGCGCACCCCCTTCAGTTGTTTTGTTTATCCCTGCACTTTCCCTTTAACTTTTCAAGATTTCATTGAGATTTAGTTTTACAGAACCCCCCGAAGGTCGCTGTTACTAAAACAGCAGAACGGAAGCATTTTATTTGTGGCTTATTAACAAAAAAAAACCGTTAGCTCGTGGATGCTCGTATTGTTGCGTAACCATCTAACGTGTATCCTTTTATTCTTAGGCAATCCAAGGCAATGTTAATGTTTCCTTTTGTCCTTCGTTACAGTTCAGTTTTTAGTTCGTGCAGGCTTTTACAATAAATCTAAAGACCAGTGTTGATTATTCAAGACATTGTTGCTTGAAATCGTTGGTTGCAACTTGGAAAAGAAACTTTAAATTCGCTGGTGTTGAATTTCAAAACCCTCCCACTGAGTTGTCCTGACCCCTACAACTCTCAAACCTACAAAAGGGCCATGCTCAGATCACCATGCATCAGTGTGCCAAAATTCAGCTATGTAGGCCTTCTGAATTTTGTGCTAGCCGTGAGCAAAACGTCTATGGGATTTAACATGGGAAAAATCTTATTAGCTAGCAACATAAAAACAACGTTATTGACGCGTCTTTTTCTCTGATTGGTGGACACTCATTCTTTAAATTTTAGTTTTTCCTAATCTCTGACCCTTCTCCTTACATTTTCCATAATTTGAAACATTTCTGCCGCATTGGGATTTATCCTCAACATGCCAAAATATGCTTTCAGTTGCTTACAGTTAACAGACACATGTCTGCTAGTGAGCCACAATGTCGGATGTCTACAATAGGATGATCTATTTGGTGGCGACACACTAGCTTGTGTCTAGATCTGATAAAATACAGTGTGGTAGTTTAATCGGTGTTAAAGGAGGAGGGTTGCTGGTGACTGCTGTTTACCATTGGTTAATTGCTGTTTGAAAATTATGACGGTCCTACAAACGCCTGTTAGGTCTAAAATTGAGCTGATTCCAGCATCTATGCAAGCATTTGTTTGCTTCAGGTGACATAAAATCCCAAGCAATTTATTTTTAAAAAAATATATTTCTGAACTACTAAACTAACAGCTAAACTAACCACCAACACCAACGACAACAAACGGCAGCATTGAAACTGCGCCCACCCCGGCCCCCCTCTCTTCTATACCCCCCAAGCATCGAACTAAGCACGCTAAAGAATGAGGCAAGCTTAGAACGCTACATTGGTTCACTTAACACTGATTTCGCACTACTAAATTCGTGTCGGACAAGGTGCTACTGCCACTTATTTCCGGGCCGGCCCGGCCACCCATTTTTTAGCAGCCAAAATAGACCAGTATGGCATGGCACGCTGAACATTAGGGGCATGGCACGCTGACGTCTGCTACGCTTATTGATAATATTTTCTGCAACAACCATACAAACCCTTATATTGCTTCAGTACTGACTGAGCCAATTTCTGATCATATGATCACGATTCACACTACTTTCTTCAAGAAAGTGACGACTTGTCCTTCGCCTAAATCAGTTGACTTTAAAATTAGAAACATCAATCCACAGTCCATTCAAAAATTCAGGCAAGCACTTACTTCGCACAAACTTCTGCCAGATACAAAAACTAATGTTAATGTAGTGTACAGACATTTTGCCAGTACTTTTAAGTCCTTATTTGAATACTGTTTCCCTCTCCGGACTGTACATAAAAACAATAAACACACAACTAATCCCTGGATTACCCCAGCCATCATTAAATCTTCTAAAACAAAAGCTAAGTTATATAAGGACTTCCTTAGAACCAGATCGACAGAAGATGAAGAACGTTACAAGTCATTTAACAGAGTACATGTACAAATTATACGACAAGCGAAAAAATTATATATTGATAATAAACTTAAAGTTGCAAACCAAAGCATCAGAGACACATGGAAAATTATTAACACTCTCATGGGTAAAAATAAATTCAACTCTTCGGTTAAGACTCTATCTAAAAACAATGAATCAATTACAAATCCCTCTAACATTGCAGAGGAGTTCAATAATTATTTTACTTCCATAGGTGGTAATCTGGAGAAAGCTATCCCTAATCTTAATAAAACCGTCACAGATATGTATTCGCAGCCCAGCAGCAAATCGTTTTTCATGTCTCCTTGTACCGGTCCTGAGTTAGCTTCTATTATCAATACCTTAGCTAATTCTAAATCAGCTGGTCATGATCAAATTACAACTGATATTATCAAACAAGTTGCTCCACAGATTATTCCTGCTCTTGTTGAAATTATTAATCTAAGTTTAGCTGAAGGGCAGTTTCCTGATGACCTTAAAACAGCAAAAGTTATACCGATTCATAAAGGTGGAAGCCAAAATGATGTAAACAACTATAGACCTATTTCGGTTTTACCTGTGATCTCAAAAATTCTTGAAAAGGTTGTGTTTAAGCGCCTCTACTCTTATCTTGACAATGATATTCTTACTAACAGTCAATATGGATTTCGACCTGGAAGAAGTACTGAAGGGGCAACACTCAAATTCGTTCAGGATGTTGTTAATGCTTTTGAAGAGAATCTTTATACTGTTGCCATCTTTATTGACTTGCGAAAGGCTTTTAATCAGCAAAATACAACAGACGGTTGCATAAACTGAATCATTATGGTATTAGAGGGGTTACAAATAAGTGGTTTGAAAGTTACCTTGAAAATAGAAATCAATATGTCCAAATCGAAGCCAGCTCTTCTACAAGACAACCTATTAATTGTGGAGTTCCTCAAGGATCAATCCTTGGACCATTATTGTTGCTAATCTATGTTAATGAGTTGCCAGCTGTTTCCAATTTGCTTGCAATTCTTTTTGCGGATGACACTACTTTATATCTCTCAGGCAAAGATTTAAAAAATCTTGAGAAAACCATAAATGCTGAACTTAATAAAATTTCTGATTGGTTTAATTTGAATAGATTGTCTCTCAACATCGAAAAGTCGAACTTTATGATTTTTAGAATCCGACAAAAATCTTGCAACCACATGCCTAATTTAGTAATAAATAAATGCAAATTAAAGGAGGTCTCAAACATTACCTTTTTAGGCCTAAAACTTGACCCACATCTTAATTGGAATCCCCACATCAACTTCATGTCCAACAAAATTTCTAAAGCTGTTGGCATCTTACATAAACTAAGAGACGAGCTACCTACTAAATGTCTTACCCAACTGTATCATGCAATTATTCAACCGTATCTAAATTATTGTACACTTGTTTGGATGAACACGTCAAAAACGAATAAATTACGACTATTAAAACTTCAAAAGAAAGCTGTCCGAATCATTTTGCATCGACCTTCAAAAGACCATAGTCTCCCACTTTTCTTTAAACTGAACATTCTTCCTATTCATGATCTTATCACTTACCGAAGTGGTGTCTATATTTATAAAAACAGACACAATCTTGTAAAGTTCAATTTTAATGTTCATAGCTATCCTACTAGAAACATGCTAAAATGTCACCAGACCTTTAGTAGAACTACTAGCAGCAAGATGTCTTTGGTTGGTCAAGTATCCACCATCTGGAATGCCATTCCTCCTGACATAATCCAGAGCTCAAGTGCCCATAGTTTTAAAAAAAATTATTTTAAACACTGCCTTACCAATGCCACATTACTAACCTGAAAATTGAATTCCATTTTTCTCCATTTACTTATATAATTATAACGTTTTATTCTGCATTTAGATTCTTTTTTCTTTTTTTTTTACATTGTTTAACGTCATTTTTTTAGATGTTTTCTGTTTTTTTTACAGTACTTTGCATAGTTTTATTTTTTTTCCAATTTTTTCCATTTTCCGAATAATTTATTGTGTAATTTTCTTTAATTTTTTAACATTCGCCTATGTGTGATTGCACTATTGTGCAATTAACTATTATGTATGTATTTTTTTTATTATTATTATTTCATTGTAGTCATTGTAGTCATTTATTCAATTTATTTTTGTACTGGGCTCGTAAAAGACCTTGGTCTTCAACCCACTATCAATGTATTTTGTTTTAATTATGTTTTAAATAAAGCCCGTCTTCTTCTTCTTCTTCTAGGGTGAAATGTGAACGCATGCCATACATTGTTGGGAGAATTGTGCCTCGCACATTAGATGATTCTTCGCTAGAGGTGTGCACATGGTCTCTTATTCCGAGGCGTAAAATTTTTAAATGTGAAATCGGAAGGGAGCGTCCTAGGCTGGGTATCACTACTGCCTGAACCAGTGCGAGCTCGGCACGAAACGTATTTTGTATATGTGAAATCGGTATACGTTCCGGCAGAACTACATAAAGTTCCGTTATCGACTCATGGTTCCGGCCATATCGCCCTTCAGTTGTAATTCTACAGGTTGCGTAATTGGGTGATGATTGTGGTGTAACTGAATGCGTTATTCTTAAACCAAAATGGCAGACAAACAACGTTAAACAGCGCTTCAGAGTTTGTCTTCTGTGGCCGTCTTTATTTTTCCAAACTCCGAAACATGTTCCCAGTCATTGGTCGGTCAGTAAGAGTGACTCGGTCGGACGCGAAAAATGACTTGCTACGACTTGCTTCAACCGATGACTGCGACTGACTGAGGGTTGGTTTTCCCCTGGTGATGGTCCTGTTCGTAAATGCATGCAATCGGAATGGGCTATCACTACATAGGTTTTTGCGGGCCCTCCTCCCCCCCCCCCCCCCTCTTGTTAGCGATTTCTGTGTACACGTCAAATATTTTCAATCGTATGCCGACCCCTTCACGGAAAACGATCATTTGATGCCATTGTAAAGTGAATATTTAATTTTTTTTAATTTTAAAAAATACATCTGATATGTCTTAACTTCAACATTAAAAAAGTAATTAGCGATTTAGTACTTGAGTTTAAAAAAATATGCCAAATAGGGCTAAAATCCTGTGTGTGTGTGCAGTATTTCTATCACAACTGGCTTACTAAATTTACAAAATTAATTAAAATTAATTAAATTATTATAAAACGTGCAATGATCAAACACTCCAAATGTCTGATCAATAAATTCTTATTAGTCATTTTTTATATTTTTTTCACTAAAGTATATATATATTTTTTATATATAATCAGGACACGGTTTTGGTAAATTTCTCTAAATTTTAAGCCTTTTATCTCTTGCGTGCACCATTGGCACCGAAGTCGAATATTTCCAAAATAAGGTTTTATTTCTAATCCCCTAACTTCACATGCTGTAGCTGTCAACCACTATAGTCGATGATTGCTAACAAGTTCCTGAACACTCCCTATGCAGTGATTTGATTGCTTATTCATTATTGTGGTTTATAAAAGATACAAAAAAAAAACTGTTCGATCCAGGTACTTAATTCCACTTCGTAATTCTTGTCAACGGCTCAGACTACTGATAGCCCAAATCGAGATGAACGAGATTTAAAAAAATGTTGCTAGAAGTGTTGCCAAAAGTGTTGCCAAAAGTAGGAGGAACCACAGCCGATGAAAAAAAAAAAACTACCTGAACCAACACGTCCAGAATCTTTCACAGATCCGCTCTTGGAGCATCCAAGATGATCCTGATTCCTGCTGTGAGCCAACTTAAATCCTGCTGTGAGCCAACTTAAATCCTGCTGTGAGCCAACTTAAATCCTGCTGTGCACCATCTTCACCCTTTCTGCGTGCCAACTTACCTTCGGCCTAAATCTGAAAACAGTAAATCAAATAAGGATATTGTATACCTAAGATTAGAAAGGAAGACAAATTTCACATTCAGAATGCAACCAGCAATTACTGATAAGTAATATAAACAAGTTACGCTTTGTAAACAGTCAAATTTGAGTTGTGGCCCTAGAAGGTAGCCAGTATTTTGTGTTCAATGATCAACAGTGATATTTCGTAACTTTCCAATTCCTACTTCCTATAAGTTACAACCTCTTCCTAGTTCGTACGCTATAATGAAGGTATACTTGTATCAAGTAACGTTCAGTTATTGTCCTATAGTCTGTCAGTCAGGCTACCAAATATGTCACCAATTGACTGATCTGACTACTGTTCTTATCGACGAAACTACCAACCTTTTTCAACACCTTAAACAGCCAATCAATTTTTATTCAATCTCAGTTTATTAAAAATGAATTTTATCAATCGGGAAATTGTTGCTACTTATCCAATATCCATTAAAACGTTCAAACTTAACGTACAGTATGAAGTTTAAAACTTATGTAAAGAATTTCAGTCAAATTCCATAATTCACGTATAACATAAGAATTAAATCCGTCATATTGCGGACATACAATTTACAACCTAAGTAGGTTGAATCTTGGAGCAGGGGTGTCATACGAGGGTTAATTCTTGGGGCTTAGCCGGGGGACTTTTTTTTTTGGTGGGGGGGGGGGGAGGAGTTGGGAGGAATGGGGGGTCGGATCGGGGGAGGGGGATTTAAACAAACCAATTCTCGTTTGGGTTGCCTTGGGTTTATTTGTGAAAGAACGAATAGTTTTGCCGCAGTTACGCCTAATATTCTAAAATAAAACTGCGTTTTCTGTGCACAAAAGGTGCAAGTAGATCTATCCGCCAATTTATTTACCGATTTTGTGCGGATGGTTAGATAGAGGCAATTCTTACTATAAGTGTTTAACCAAGGAAAGAAACCCTGGTTTTTCTGCCTGTTCTTGGTGGGTGGGGGGAGGGGGCATTGAAGCTCGTAAATAAAATATTTAAGTACGCACAGAAATGATAAAAGACGTGTTCTGCACGAACGATGCGTATGGATTTGTGTTATTTATCCATATTGCTGATTGTGTAGGCATGTTACAATATGCGATTAATTCATGGGATGGGTTCTTTTGGGATTATCCAGATGGATGATTCTTTTTTGCTGGGGTTAAAGGAGAGTTTTGAAGCTAGTAATAAAGTAAATTTTTTTCGTCGAAGTGTCCAGATACGAGGGTAATTCTTGGAGTGGGGGCGAGTTTTAGGGGATTACATGGGATTGATTTCTTTTTTGGTGGCGATGGGGACGGGGTGATGTGATCCAAACATAACCCTGCCCGTGTTTGGGTTGCATTGTGTTTATTTTTGAACAAGTTTTTGGAGTTAGTAATAGAACAGTATTAAACAATTATTCGTAATATTACAAAAGTGACGTTGTGTGCAAGCAAATCGAAGTAAAAATTCTTATATGCCAATTTTGCGTGTGACAACAGAAGAACAAGATGGGAGAAACTGTTGAAAGCCGTTAAATGACTAAAAATAAAATTAAATGCAAATCTTGTTTAATGTGTAGTATTTGTATGTATTTGTGTAGTGAATGTATCTTTAACGTGGTCTACAATGATGACTGCACAGTAACTGCAATTGATGTTATTACACAGCTGTCGTGTGAAACTTCTCCAAGCTGTTGAGTAAATAAAGGATTGTTTACTCAACGTTAAGGGTATGAGATTTTAATCTGACGTAGTCAACTGGCAATGAATGATTCTTAATCTGTAAAGTACCTCAATGACCACACAGTTAACCTTAAGGCTAAGGGATTGAACTAAGGGAAGGTAAGGGACTCAGAAGATGGGTGAGTAGGGCGCGTCATAGGCACCCCTGTATTATTTTTCGTGATGCCCTACAGCAGTGAAGATACCGGATAGCTCGAGTACAGTTAATGTGTCCAAACCTAGATGTGGGTAAATTCTCCAACCCCTTTACTGCTAGCGGTAGGACACTTTAACTGAAAGAAAACTTTCTAGCAATCATTGCTAACCATATGTTCGATTCCTATTCCACATGTCCTATTCATGGAATAGGAATTGTAGATGTTGGTGGTAATATTTATTGACTTTTCGAAATTGTCCGGGGTTTAATTGGTAGTTTCGTCAATAATAAACAAAAACGGAAGGGTCTGGACTGAGGGACGTTAAAGGACTGGACTAAGGGAGGGTAAGGGACTGAGGGAAGGTAGGGAGGGGGTGATACTCGGCTTTGCATATTTTGTGATACACTGCAACGGTGAATGGATAACTGATAGGTCTGGTACAAGTTAATGTGTCCAACCATGATTCGTTGCTAATAGCAGGATGCTTTAACTGATAGAAACTTCCTAACAATCATTGTTAACCATACGTTCGATTCCTATTCCACATTCCCAGTTCATGGAAGGGAGTAATATTGTGGATGTTAGTGCTAAATTTAATTGACTGTTCGAAACTATCGAGATTTATTGGTAGGTTCATCAATAATAAATGAAAACGGAAGGGACTGAACTAGGGAGGTTTAGGGACTGAACTAAGAGAGGGTAAGGGACTGAAGGAAGATGAGTGGGTGGGGGGGAGAGGGGTCATAGTCAGCTGTGCATTACTTTTTGTGATGCACTACAACAATGAAGATACCTGATAGCTCTGTTTAATGTGTCCAAACTTAGATGTGAGGAAATTCTCCACAAGTGATTTACTTACTGATAACAGTAGGACACTTTAGCTGATAAGGGAGCTTCCTAGGAACCATTGCTAACCATACGTTCGATTCCTTTTCCACATGCCCAGTTCATGGAAGCGATT
Organism: Lithobius niger; assembly: GCA_023313725.1. Lineage (NCBI taxonomy): Eukaryota > Metazoa > Arthropoda > Chilopoda > Lithobiomorpha > Lithobiidae > Lithobius > Lithobius niger. Next base: position 10,738 of record JAHWFP010212058.1, on the reverse strand, counting down.
AATATTGCGGATGCATGTGCTGAAATTAATTGACTTTTCGAAACTATCGAGGAGGGATTGATTGGTAGTTTCGTCAATAATAAACGAAAACTAAACAAGAGCAGTAACTGGCAAGAAACTTGTCAGGTTAAAAGTTGGTAACTGTAAAGTGAAACATTAATTTGATAGTTGAAATTCTGTGATGAGTGGGATTCTAAAGAGTTCTTTAAATTATTTGTTGTAACCGTTGCAACGATATTTTTTTTTGTGTATCGATTTAGGATGATTTAATGCTTGACATTTTTACAAACTTCATTTATGCTGTAGCAATTGATAATGATAATGATGTAACTCATTCACTTGAAGTTCTAAATATAAAAAAAAAAAACATTTGGCCCTCTGAGGAATTATTTTAGCCAATACTCTTGACAATGGTGATTAGTCCCGCCAAGCCATAGTACCAGAACACTGTCACCAGGAGGCTCATTTCATTAAAATGGATCTGAAGTCCGAACTGTCCACGAGAAGGAAGACTATTTAAAATGATTATTCCAAAAATATTCTATTCCAGCTGGGTTACCGACTTGAGTTAGGTTAACAATTTTGGATGTCGGGAATGAGACGAACCTTTTTCATCCATACTGGCTTGCTGTGTGTCGATGAAATCTAGAACGTGTGCCAGAATTAGTAATTCAAAAATTTTACTTTAAGTTTTCCACTTAACGCCAAAGCATTAAGGGCGTGTTTATGCACCTGCATTGCATTCTCGCGATGGCAAAGGCGTCGTTGTTATGGTAACAATACTTGCTGGATTAGCTAAAGCGACATTGTTTGAGCAAATGCACGCAGTCTTATAATTCGTGACAATATAAGATAAAGAATCCCTCCCGACGAACGAATTTTCCCATTCGCTTTTAAACTCAATTATTGACTCGTTTCGTTGCGAGCTGGCAGAGCTAAAACCGCCGCCATGTTGGAATTTCAGATAATTTCTAGCTTCTAGCTGCGAGAATGCAAAAGCGAGTCTTTGCGTAATCCTGTCCTAATGCACAAAGTTAGCGTTTCACGCCACGACCACAAACTGTCAAAATAAAACAAAACAAAAACGGGCAAGAACCCTTAATTTTTGCTTTGAATAGAACCAACTGTCCAACCGTATTGTGGTCAACAGAATGGAAAGCCAAATGGGCTCGAAGGGTTAAGTACTACGAATGCAAACCTATATTTACGTTGCCTTTTTGGACTTTCGTCAGTCTGCCGGAGCGGGAAATTGAGCCCATGATCATTAGAAACCATATAGGCAAGTCAAAAAAGGGTTGAAAAACGAATTAATTAGCAACAAACTACAGATTTGTGGGATGGTCTCGGGTGTCGTGCTAAACAACTTAGTATAAAAGTCTCCTGAAATCCTACCAGTGCGTTGTCCGCCATATTGGAAACATGGCGTCCGAAAACTGTTTTTTCAATATATCTCTGTAACGGTTGCTCGGGCATGAAAATATGTTCTCACCAAAAATGTACAGCATTCAATTTTCTACAAAATGTTCTATTCATTTTTTTCGTAGATTCAATGATTCAGCCAATAAACGTTGTAGAGGAATGTTGCGCTAATGCCACCATTTTGGAAACAGGCGCCGGAAATTTCAATTTATCACGGAAACGGCTGCAGATAAAGACAAAAAAGGGTCTATTCTTTTTTTTTTTAAACCAAGTCAATGATTCAGCAAATAAACGGTGCCAAAGAGGCCACGCGTGTGGCCCCCAATGCACTCAATACATATTACTTCATATAGTTAGGTGGCTTGGGGCCCAAAATTGGTAGAATTTTTCACATTCTGTGAAAAGCACGAATACATACGACGAGTAACTGTAGAAAAAAATACCTATGATAGCAAGTTCAAATAACCCCTTGGGAAGAAGTAGAAGAGGGTGATACATCCCACCAAAAACAGTAGTTATAGTGATTTTCGTGTTCAAAGTATTCTTGCGTGCCCTCTAATAGCCAGAAATGGAGGTGCTTAGGATTTTCTGAAAGGTGGGGGATCTCTTGTTTCCATCAAACCTACCCGAGATTGTTTAACTTAGATAGGGACCGTCCTATGCCAATTTAAAGGTGAAGAGGTAATGATGTAGCAGCGAAAGCGTATGGTGATTTTCGAATTCAGTGTTGTGCCAGTTAGCCCTCTAAAACCCAGAAATGGACATGCTTAGGATTTTCTGAAGGGTGGGGATCTACTTTCATCAATCCTAACCGAAATTGTATACCTTATATATAAATATGAGCATAACAATGGCATTTTGAAATTCAACAAAACCGCTACATCAAAGTGCAGCTACACCTTAAAATAGGCATATAGGACGGTCCCTATGTAACCTAAACAATTTCAGTTAGGAATGATGAAAGAATAGATCCCCAACCTTTCAGAAAACCTAAGCATGTTCATTTTTGGCTATTAAAGGGCTTGTAAGGGCATTTTGAATTCTAAAATAACCATACGCTTTCGCTGCTATGCCATTATCTCTTCATATTTAAAGTGGCGTAGGACGGACCCTATCTAAGTAAAATAATCTCGGGTAGGATTGATGGAAAGAAGATCCCCCCTTTCAGAAAATCCCAAGCGTATCCATTTCGGGCTATTACAGGGCTCACAAGAATACTATGAACACGAAAATCACTATAACAACCGTTTTCGGCGGGATAAATCGCCCCCTCCACCTCCCCCAAGGGTTTTTTTGAACTTTTTTATCATAAGCTATTTTTTTCCAGTTACTTTTCATATGTATTCATGCTTTCCACAGAAAGTGAAAAATTCCATTGATTTTGGGCCTCAAGCTGCCCAACTGTATGAAGTGTTATGTACCGTTTGGCACCGTTTATTTGCTGAACCATTGACTCAGTTTAAAAAAACCGAAAAGAACCTTTTTCGCGGACAAGTCCATGCACTACAATTTCAGATTAAACATTATTATATGCAGCCGTTTCCGTGATATATAGGAAAAAAACCGATTTCCAGCGCATGTTTCCAAGATGGCAGCGTTAGCTCAACATTCTTCTACACCGTTTATTGGCTGAACCATTGAACCTACGAAAAAAATGAATAGAACATTTTTTGTAGAAAATTGAATGCTGTGTATTTTTGGTGAGATTATATTTTCATGTCCGAGCAACCGTTACCGAGATGTATTGAAAAAACCGTTTTCGGACGCCATGTTTCTAAGATGGCGGACAACGCACTGGTCGGATTTCGAGGGACTTTTAGTATGTTGTTTAGCATGCCACCCGCGACCATCCCACAAATTTGTGGCTTGTTGCTAATTAATTCCTTTATTGGCCCGTTTTTTACCTAATTTTACTGGACTAATAGACCTAAGTGCTACCGCTGAGCCATACGGCAGTTTCATGCATTCAAGGAAATCGATGTTTTATCCCCTTAAATCGTGGTTTTTTGGCACCAAAATTAAATTCCTGACCAAATGAGAAAGGCATTGTGTTAATGCTACACTACACCGAACCCAGGTCAAAGGTCATGGGTTCGACTTCTCGCTCAGGCAGTCTTGACAAGTCCAAATGGCAACGTATATAGGTTGGTATCCTTTTTTTATTTAACCCTTCTCGTGCCCATTTGGCTTTCCATCCTGTTTATCCTTAGTTTCACGCTTTACATGTGTGTTACATTCGTTATCGCTTGGTATGCAATGTGCAAATAATCGTCCCTCCAGTGGCGATTGCAAAGTGTATGTTTCTGTAATAGATATCCGTGAAGCAGACCCGGTTAACCTGAAATAATTGATCGCCTGCGAGAAACGGAACAGTCCAAATATCGAACAGTGGCGAAATCGCACGAGCTCTTTAGCTCGAGTGTGATTTTGACACCCCGAGATATTTGGACTGTTCTTTTTCGAGCAACGATCAATTATTTCAGGTTTACCCGGTCTGCTTCACGTACATGTGTTTTAATGCTAAGGTGTGACGTCAAGCTAACGAAATCTCTCAAGCTAATTTTTTTTTTAATTTTTGTTTGTAAATTTTATTTGCGAATCGTAATGAATTAAAGAATTTTTACATGCGACTTATGCAAATTTCTGAGCGGAAACTTCCGGTAGAAACTTCTTGTGTGTACGAAGTCGGAGCGAAGAGGAAAGATGTTCTGTTACCGATGTATGTGTTTTAAGGTAAAGCTGGATTTTTTCTTCTTGAATTGTTTAAAGAAGATTAGAGTACAAAAAGCGCTCATCGCTTGAGTCTCGTAGGTTTTTAGATGTATTTAGGTGAATTTACAAGTGTCAGTAGCCTCGGAACGAAAGGTTGTCGGGTTGGACCATTCCTCCATGGTTGGGGGCCTAGCATAGTACACGAGGTTTTTTTTTTTTGTTAGTACGCAAATGTCGCAAGTTGCAACTGTGCCTGTTTATGCTGGTTGCAATGGAGTGTGCTGGTGAATTAGTGTAGTGTAGTTTTGCAAAGTCGGTCATTATGTCACATGGTGGAGCAAGGGTTGTTAGGCCCCAGAAAAAGTATTGGATTATCAAAAAAGTGTGGGTTATCAAAATTAACCCACGGTGACATGTGTGGGTTTTCAGTTTAACCGTATACTATAACGACTACACTTTTGCCGTCGGGATGTGTTAGCGTGACGTCACCACCGTGCATTATAATATGTGCGGTCGTAAATGCTGCCTATGGACGCTTTCTTTGGCGTGTCAGTATGGCTCAGCGGTAGGACTTCGTCTTTTGGTTCAAAAGTCGTGGATTCAATTCCCTGCTCGGCCAGTTTCACATTAAAGTTCAAAAGGCAACGTAAATAGGTTTGCATCCGTATTTAATTTGACTGTATTGTGGTTCATTGCAGCTAGTGATTAACTAAACCATGCACAATGGCTATTTGCCGTGCCGTCACCATGAGTGCGCCAATGACGAACGAGAACGGCTGTTTGGCCGTCTGATTGGACTAGCTCAGTCACGTGATATGCATGTCACAGCAAACAGCCATGGCGTGTGGTATACTGTGGAGCAAGGCGGCCTGATGGTTATCATGACCCTGTTTTGCGCCCGAGGTCCTGGGTTGGAGTCCGGCCTCCTCCACCTCTGGCATTTTCGGGTAGAGAAGACCCCTTGTGGCTAAGTTAAAAGATCTTGGGGAATTTCCGATGGTATTTACCTAGCAAATTTGCCCCTCTCTCCTTCTGGTGCTATGGCTGTAGTTTGTTCCACATTGTTTTCAGAAAATTGACTGTATGAAGACACGTTTTCGTCCAATACGAGTGCAAAAATCACGTCAATTTCTCAGTAGTAGACTCCAATAGTAACAGTGTAGAGTCTACAAGTGTGATATTCACACGTTTTTTGGAATCGTAGTGCAAGGAAACGTGGCGTCATACACTCAGTTTTCTGCAAACATAATGTGGAACAAAGTATAACGCTGGGTGAACGTGAAACAACACTGATTGGCTACTATTTTTTTTTTTACCAAATCTTAACAACCAAAACTTTTTTTTTTGGGGGGGGGGGGGGGCGGCGAGGAGCACTAAACGTTTTCCTCATTTAAAGTAATGCACCAACTGCGAGCCTTTCAGTTAAGCAATTCCGTAAATCTATTAAAGGCACATAAATCCCTCCGTTCTGGTCGCTTTACTCTGCGTCACCTACGCTAAAATATAGTTCAAACGACCGCAGCGCGCATTGCTCTACGACACTAGTCATACTCATTTCGGGGCCGCTGCAGCGTGACACATCGTACGACCAAGTCGCAAACTTGAGCGAAGGATTAATTATCCTTCCTCCAGGGCCGCGGCTTGCCAGCGATGTGGCGGGAGTTATTATACAGCTCGGACCGAGCCGCTTAAAACAAGCCTAATAACATTCACGCGCCACTACTGACATCTGCATCGTACCCTTAGACCAGCAAATGAAAGGTAAATCAGTTTATATAAAACTATTTCCGGTAATGTATCGAGTGAAACTGTTAAAATATACCGGAGGGAGTTATGTGCCTTTAACAGCCCTGGTAAAAGCGACGGCCCACACCCCCTAAAATGATTTATGGTCAGAAATCGTGAAATTACCTAGTTACATCAACTCTCCCCGTCCCTCCTCCCGCTCCACGATTTCTGACCTTAGAGCATATTGAATCGTAATTTTTCTGCTAAAAATTTATTAAAAGCGTCATACATTCAAGGCAGTCAAATGTTTTATCCCCTTAAATCGTGGTTTTTCTGCACCAAAATTAAAATAAATTCCTGACCAAATGGGAAAGGTATTGTGTTAATGCTATAACTACACTGAACCCAGATCACGTACGTGAATGATCGCATAAACGCCGTTATTTTCACGATGGAGTTTAGGCCTAAACACCCTAACTGGACAGAAGTAAGATTCGAAAAATTTATAACTTTGTTGTGGCCCACCCTCTTTTTTTTATCGAATTAATTTTAACAGCCCATGGTCGTTTAATAGGCGATTTACAGTATTTTGACTGGTGTCGAGTAAACTATTTAATAACCATTCTTATTCCGATATTACTGCTTGAAATAGTGGAAACTTGCAGGGTTCCTTGGAATTATCTTCCCATTAATAAACCGCAATCCTAGAATTTAAATTTTGGAGCCTTAAGTCATCTGAAGCAAACGAACGCTCTTATTGATGAACCAGCTCAATTTTGACCCTTACTTGAGATTATCGAAGGAGAATGAAGTTCAGTCAGAGGCCTGGGGGGCACCGGATATTTGAACCGGGAAATCATTGCAGGGGCCGAGATAATGTCCAGAACAGGCAGATTAAATCCCGTAGTTGCTGAAGGAGCGTGGTAGCCTCTCGCACAAACTGACAGAATTTGTCGCCCGACTCTTGATTTCCGATAATGGCCGATATGTGTAGGGTTAGTAGCGACGAAAAAACAAACGTAGTAAAGTTTAAATTAAAAAAAAAATATTAAATAATTCTGTTTCTGAAGTGAGTTGAAACGAAACAAAGCCAAATGTCACGTGAAATTTATACGTGGGGGGGGGGGGGGGGGGGGGAAATGCGTATCATCTATATATTAAACGGGACGGAAAGCCAATGGACTCTCCGTGTCGGTATGGCCGTGTCAGTATGGCTCAGCGGTAGGATCTTGGCCTTTGATTTCAAAGGTCCCGGGTTCGATTCCCCGCTGAGGCAGTCTGACATAAGTCCAAAAGGCAACGTAAATAGGTTTGCATCCGTATTTTATATCATCTATATAATTACACAAGAGCCGCAACGCAGTCATCTGCATCTGACATACGATGCAATCTCCGCCATCTACCGATGGAACGGCAAATTATAAGAGTAGCAACCAAGGCCCGCTGAGATAGTAGCTGCGCCCGGAACGAACGGCCGGCAGCGCGAACATACGATGCCATCTACCGACCGCACGGCAAATTAAATGGGGGGGGGGGGGGGGGGGGCTAATATTTCTGAAGGAGCCTTGTCAAAAAGTAATTTGCAAACGGAGCATACCTAGCGCGAGCAAGACCAACGGAGGTTGAACTGAGTTCGCTGAAGCGGGAACGTAGCTTCAATCTCAGCCGGCACTGCTCTATCTCAACTGCGTTGCTCGAGCGTAGCGAGACGACGCGGAATGAGCGAGCGAAGCAAGCGTCTCCAGTCTGCTATATTGTACAGTACATCTTGTATCATAATTTGCTAGCGGGGAACAAAGCAGTTGGAGATCTGGACAAATATCTCAGCGGCATTGTTCAATAGAGGGCAGTATTAGCGATTTGCATTGTTAGTAATCGAGACATTGTGATAGTATTGGCTGGGTTCATTCTTGGCTGGGTTCATGACCCGCATCAAGGAAAATTGAGGAAGCAATGATGAGCATTTGGGAATCTGGACATTTGGACCATTTTCATTGTTAGTAACCGAGACATTGTTGTGATCGTATAACGAGCCATTCTTGGTTGGGTTCATGGCCCGCATCAAGGAAAATTGACGAAAAATGTAGTTTTCAAAGAAATATTGACCAAGTAAAATTCACTCGGTGTGGTAAGTACTTCAATGCCATCACCTCTGATAATGGTGCACACACTATAGTAGGCCGAGTGAGGTTGCTTAGCTTTGCTCACAGTTCTCATTTGGTTCAAGTTTGCTCTTCGTGTTTGTAATTTTCGTTTGCCTGTTCTGACAAATGCAAACAAACAAAAAAATATTGCCGCCGCCGATAATTGCGTTGGCGCTACGTGGTGGCAAGGAGGGATTGGAGTTGGTGGCCAGCTTGCGTAACAGAAGAGACTGGCGCAACGTGGCTGGGCCCGTATTTTCATTTTGGGGGTGGGGGATGGGGAAGGGTTGCATTCCTCCTGCTGTAATCTGGTGGCGAAGAGATTGTACTGCAATGTGGTGGTGAAAGTTTTACGCGTAGTGACGCTTAATTGTAATTAATTAGCCATAGTTATTTCACCGGCCGCAGTTGGAATATTTGCGACCCATGATTCTTGGGGGAGGGGAAGAGAGCGGAGGACAGTGACGGCCAGTAGGGAGAAAAGGATCTGTGTGTGGGGTGACGCAGGAGAAGGGACTAGCGTTACCTAACGCAGGCAGAATAAACCGAGATCGGGGGAGGGCAGAGAAAGGGAGGGTGGGCCGGCGCCCGGTGTCCGGTGGGTCATAGCTCTCGATTTCAACACAATATAAACTTTGCAACGCATTATTTTTATTTTATTTCATTTTTTATATTTAAGTACCGTACCTGAAATGTGCCCAACTCTACTTCAGGGTAAAAGACACTTGACGGTATGGTGTCGCGCTACAATGGTTTACAACCTCGACAATTGTATTGATGTGATGTTTGTTGTGATGTTTTTGTTGCCTAACTTAGCACGACGACACACTAGTGTGTGTCTAGATCTCTGTGAGTTGTCACACTATGTGGCTAGTCACTTTAATCGCTTCAAAAATCACTTTAAACTTGCAGTGTACAAGTGATCAGCAACAGTAAGACCTCTGTAAACAATGAAACCTTCACATAAAAGATAGACCTGACACAACCAATGACAGATTATCGGTAAACGCCCGCTCAAAACCCTTTAAACCCTTTTACCTAACCGCACCAATGTTTATAACAGTAGGCTACCTCCAACTGCACCCGTGAACACTGGAGATAGTAAGAATCAATCTAGGGTGTTAAAACTATCAACTTTGAAAGCTCAACGCCGTCAAAAGTGAACATTTTAAAACCAAATTTGGAATCTAGCCACGACTATACTTTGTTCCACATTATGTTTTCAGAAAACTGACTATATGACGCCATCTCTTCTTCCACTACCGAGTATAAAACATCCGTAAACATCCCATTCGTAGACTCTAACAGTAACTTTGTTGAGTCTACAAGTGTGATATCCACATGTTTTTGCAATCTTAGTGCAAGGAAACGAGTCGTCATCCAGCCAGTTTTCTGAAAACATAATGAGGAACAAACTATAGTCAAGGCCCGTTTACGGTCCAACAATTTTAAAATTCAGTCAAACCAAATTCCCTGAACAGGGAATGGTTGACGAATCATTCAACCAGGAAAAGGCTGCTAAGGTTAATCCTGTTAGCCAAGTTATCGCACTGACTAATAGTTTGAAAGTTAAAAGAAACTAGAAGATTGCTAGTTGCGGTAGCAATCTTCAAGGTTTCATTTAGCGTCCAAAGTAGTATTCGGTGCGATTAACTTGGCTAGTAGGATTAACCTTGACGACCTTTCCCTGGTTGAATGATATCACTACTTTCAAAGGCCGGTCCTTTTTGAAACTTGGAGGCTTATCCTATACCAGTTACTGTTTTGGACTTTCATTGGACTGTGAATTTACAAAAGGTAACACGGTCCTTAACGTCACCTCTACCTTTTTTCTGGAAGAATTTTATGTCTATAAATTTTCTCATTCATAATTTTAGCATTTGCCATTCCCCGATTAGCCGTTATATCAGCCAAGTTGACACAGTTTAGTTTATTGTATATCCGTGCTTCACTTGCTTAAGTTTGTTCAATCCAATTTTTTAGTACACTGGCTAACAAACGCTGAGTTTCGTTCGCTTCGCTCACTCAATCAGCACATCGCCGCCCCCCCCCCCTCAGTGAACTCTTCCCGAGGTTAATGTGAATTACTCAATGACGCTGGAATTGCTCACTCAATCACAATTAGTCTCATCTACTTGGCCGATCATCTACTTGGTGGCACACCACACTAGCATGTGTCTAGATTAACCTGAAAACCTGGCCGGCACATTACTAAAACACACTTCTTAATTTTGTTTCAAACTCATTTTGCAATGAAAGACTCAGTCCCTCAGTGGAATTTGTTGTTTTTATAAGCCAGATTAATATTTATTACGGGGCCTGGCCCGAAGCCTCATGCCCCAAACAGAAACTACAAACAATGACTATAATGAGCCAGATAATGAGCCAAACGCCCTGCTACAATTTCAATTTATTAAACTCAAGCCCTGGCCCAGTGCCGCACCCTCGGGTACAAAAGAAGGCACAATTCAATTCAATTTTTATTAAGAGAGAATGTAAGCCCCAACGCTATGCTCTCTACTCTACACCTTAACTAGCTTACACTACCCACGCCCAACACAACTGCCACACAGGCAAGCCCTGGAGCTCTGGAGAAGGCACAAAAACTATTAGCAACAATGTATTCTGTCAATTAAGTACTGCGCGTATAACACTTAAGTGTGTTATAATAGACTGATTTTTTTTTTTTTTTTTTATTCTTTATTTGAGCCTAGTGGTCTGGCACCATGCGCTCA
>JAHWFP010212056.1:3972-27380 GCA_023313725.1 Lithobius niger | reverse complement strand
ACTGTTACTCTACATTGACAATGGATTTACAGTTAAAAATAATCTGTCATTCCAGATTTCCTGAACCATGGTCAAATAAAAAATATAAAATACACTTCCTCAGGCACATATGCAGGCAACCCATTGGAAGAAGATGTATGGTGAGTAGCTGATCTCAAAAATTAATTTTTCCCAGCTGTAAACTGTGAAAGGAAGGGGCAATGGTTAATATGACTAAAAAGTGTGACCAAAGTGAAGTGCGGAGCACACGTATTAAATAAACAAAAACAGGAGAGGAACTAACTGGTTTTACCGTTCTTTCCCTGAAAAGGGAAAGAACGGTAAAACAGTTAGGTCTTTTTTTTTTATTAGCACATGTGATCCCCACTTTCCTTTTTCACTTTTTACCAACATTAACTAACTGCACCACTTCACATTTCAGAGTTGTACTTAACCTGGTTTTTGATGCCATCTGCCCACCATATTACTTCTTGCCTGTCACAATATGGCTGCCTACACATCTGCCTGGGTAGGTCTGTCATTCATAATTTTAATCTGACCCTAGTTTAACAAACCTGGAATAACGTACTAGTTGTTCAAAGGGACAAACCCATCGTCTATGCTGAGTAATATTTTATATTTTACAAAATAACTGCTACGTGCCAAACTAAATCGTGGAAAAATTATTGTAAAAATGGTTGGCTGTAAGTTATATACTTTAGTTCTGAAGAGGCATTTCACTGAGGGAGTTTGAAATAAACGCTGTAAGTAGGGTAATTTCATATGAATGTGTGGGTTATTTTAACATATGCAAATCGATCAAACTCTTCAAGCATATTTTTACAAAATCGCGTAATAAATATTGGCACAAATGATGTCGCATTACTGTCGCAGGAGGTACATTCCAAGGTCACCAAAAGGCAACGCAAGATGATTGGTGAGTGAAGGCCCTAAAGCTGCATCCACACTGAGCCCCAAACACCACGTTTGGTGTCTGGGCCTGGACTAACATCCACAGGCAAAAAGACTGTTTCTTAAAGAGAAAACCCAACACCCTTTATTCCTTAGCCCTTAAACAGTGGACCAAGATATTGAGTCTAGTATCTGGGCTATAATTAATTTGTCTCTTGCTACTACATTTTTGTGGCAACGTAGTTGTTCCGTTTTCCTCCTCTTCTCCCGTTTCACTCTCCCATGTGCTTTCTTTTCTTCTTGCTGATGATTATCAGCGCTCCAAGTGTCAAAAAATCGAAAAATCCAAGTGCAAACCTACACACCGGCACTTTCCATACTGAAACCGGGGTTGGGGTTAGGATGTAAATTCGCACGTTTGACTCGGACTTGAAAGCCTGGACTGAGCTCGGGTCAAAGTCCAGGCCCTGCGTATGCAAGGTGAATAAAATGACTCGCAAGTATGAACTGAGTTCCAAAGGCTGCTACCGGCCAATTATAGGGGACGTGATTAGTGCAGCCATCTGAATTGCACTGTCTTTGCCTGCAGGGAAACAAATATTCGCTGCTACTATAGGGGCTAAGGAGAAACCAGTGACCATACATGGACATGATAGGCAATAAATAACTCTAACAGTCAAGTACAATAGAAGTATAAAGCAGATTTGATAAATAACTAATCAACATACAGCTAGGTCATACCTCAAGTAATAACCATGGATGCCTAAAATATGTCAATAAGGGCATCACTTGAGACCATAATTATACCAGACATCGTAGCGTATACTTAGTATTACTGTTGTTTAACTGTATGTAGGGTCTCTAGAAAGGCTGACAGCCGTTATACATTTTTATGATATTCCTCGTAATTAGTATAATAGCCAAATCCAGAAAGCAGCAAAAAACAATCAAGTTTTAACCTTTCAAAGTAGTGATATGTGAATCAAAATGGCTGTTACCAAATTTCTATTCTCAGGTCCATTCACACAGATTTCACCGTCATCCTGCAAGCTGTCAGTTAAATTAATAAGTACTAAATGCCAAAGATAAAGGATTAACAAAGGAGATAGTCGGAGTTAAAACTGGCCTTGTGACAATACAAGAAACACTAGACTTGAAAGAGAACGAAAATACTACTTTTCCGAATGGGACTCGAATGGGACCCGAATGGGACCCGAATGGGACTCGATTGAATTGCCAGTATCACATCAAAAGTAGTTATTGTTCTTTTATATTACGCCTTCATTCATGATCACCATATCTTAACCTTCCCACTTGTTATCTGCCTCTACAAAACCATAATGTTAAAGAGTAACAGTCCCCCAAATACTCCAAGTTAAATCCAAATGAAATGGGACAAATGAATGTACAGGTCTCACTCATTGGCCAAATAGTTTATTACCCTCAGGTTATTATAAAACAGAATTAAACTCGATATTCGTTGCAATCCTGTTAAAACATCAGCAATACATTTAATAGATTAATGAACTTGTTAAATAGTTTCGCCTTAGTGTATTTACGCTGTGCAATTTTTCTGGGTATCTTATTGCAATAAGTGCATTGGCCCTACGTAAACTTACCCAAGTCAAATTGTGCGCATATTCCAGTTCCTCTGTATTCACTCGTCAACTTTCCTGTCAAATTCACTTCTTTCTGTAATCAAGAAAGTATTATTGTGTTCTGGAATACCTGCCTTTGAATGAAAGGCTTATAGAGCAAATGTAAATTCAAGAGTGAAGTATTGGAAGGGAAGAAGCAAACAAATTATTTTGCAACTGAAAAATTTCACTGCTGAAAAAACTATAAAAAAATTAAACCACGAATATGATAACATGAAGCATGACAGTGATGACATGGCATTGATCATTCTGTCAACATTTTGTTCTAGCTTAACCTTTTAAAATGAAGTCAAGTAACCAATGTGTTGATACTTCCTATCTGCCGTTTTCCTTTTCTTCCCTTTTATAGTACTTGTAGAAGAAGTTTATGGAAGTGTGCAGAAATAACAAACAATTTTCATACTGAAATGTGATTGAATTTTCTGCCGATTGTTCTACATTATGATTAGTTTCCTTATCTGAAGACATGTGTTTTCACAAAAATAGACTAGTATTATTTGTTCTCAGACAGTCACTGGGGTGCATGGAGCTTTGATTCAATTCTTCTTGAACTCACGTTGTTTTAAAGTTAAATAAGTTTACAGAGAAGTAGGCATGGTGTCCAAAAAGTTGGAGTGAAAAAAGGGAAATTGTCGACCTAACATCATTTTTAACTGATACGATTTTCTCCAGTTTTGTTAAGAAAGGCGGCTAGGTGGCCTAATTGTTAGCACGACTAACTTATAGGCTATAGGAGTCGAACTCGAGTCTGACTTCAGTTATTCCTGAGATTTTTGGGAAACGTAGGGCTCTGTGATGCCTCATACTCACTGTAACTGTGCTGTGATTACTCCAGGTGTGCTACAAACTCGAGTGAAGCAGTGTTGATCGACTTTGAAGCAGGGAAGGTATAGCTGCTTCAAGACAAGGTCGACTGGGCTAGAAATCATGTGTCTCGCTTCCTGGCTCAATGCTGGTTAAGGGAAGTGCCGGAAAATGTAGCATTGCTTCGATGAATTTTGACTATGGAGATGTGGAATTAACTGGCCTGGAGCTGCAAAACTTATTTTGAGACAATGCAAGGTTTCTGGGTTTGCCTGATTTCCAGGTTTGGCTTCCAGGTTTCTCTCTACCATATTGTTATGGGACTGGACAGCAAGTATTGCAGTCAGGCACCGTTCCGCCATTTTGGCCACGATTCGGTCCCTTGGGGCATACTAACCAGAATGCTATTTGTGTAACCTCTTGGCCAGTCTGACATCAAACACATACTCAACACCAACTATCTAGCCATGCTTGGCCTGGTAGTATTTACACCAGCATATCCTGCATGTCAGTAGCTGTCCTCGTGGTTTGCAGTTGAATTTTGTCATGAGAATGATTTAGGACTCAATCCTTCCACGACTTTCCCAAGTCCAGGTAAGTTTGGTCGGGGATTACGTGCTGGTATGGGAGGTGATGAGTCACCATGGTGTTGTCCAATGTTACAATGCTTCCATGTATTACGGCCATGTATTAGGTTGCTTAATCCAAAAATTTAATAGCTTTTCAATCGCTTCTTGTCTACTTTTGAGCTCCTTGTAAGGTCAAAGTTTTACATTGCTTGTCAAATAGACCTTTTTCTTTGCCCTATATTAACACATTGACTCTTTTGCCAATACGTGTATCTCGGAAAAAGGTTGCACGACCTTCATTTGAATCTCATCCAGATCACATGCTTTTGCAGGAATAGCCCCAGCAGTTAACTGATTCAATATGTAGCCCCATGATTGTGTCAGGTTTTGTCCGATAATGAATTCACTGAGTGTGAATTTACTATGAGATACTTTCCATCTGACAAGGTAAAGTCTCAAACACATGATATACCGAAAATTTCAATTTTCAGCACTTAAAAAAACGTTTTGCACCTTGTTCACCTGCACAACAACCACCGTAATGAGAATGATACACAAAAACTGTAAAAGTGGCACGTAATTTTAGTGAACTATTGTACTGTAAAGTTTATGTGGCCAATTTAATAAATAATAAATAAATAAATGAATAACAAATTTACCATCACATGAACAGAAACGGAAGGGCTGTGGATGCTAATACCACATCGGAGTGTAGAGGACAAAGGCACATGTTACAATCACTATGAAAGAAAGGGACACTAACAGAATTTGACAAGAGGTTCGGAGTGGAGGAGCATGGATTAACTATTGCAACTTCCAGGGCATTCCAAGCCCTAACTACCTGCATGGAGAAAGATACCGACGACAGTCAAGCCTGGCAGATGGGACAACAAGCTGAAATGAGTGTGCACTCATCCAACCGATCAAAGGGCCAAGTCGAAGAAGGGTGAAGTGTCTCATTCTAATTGTTGTGCCTTTACAGGTGAACAAGGTGCAATATGTTTTTTAAACGCTGAAAATTATAACTTTGTGCATATCATGTCTTTGTGAGTTTACCTTTTCGGAAGGCATGTAGGCTCATCTTTCTCAAACCACTCACAAGTTAATCACAACATTTTTAAATTTGCTATTCTTGAACTCAGAACTTTGCTTATCAAAAGCCAATTCCAATAAATGGATGTTCCATGCTTTTTTGGGACCAGAAAAAACGCAACATGGGTTTTAGCACCTTGGTGTGTCTCTTAATAATGTTAGCCTGGGCTAATAATAATGTTATTTGATACCCATACTGCCCAACAACATTCTCATACATTAGCTACTAAGCAATACCAATAGTCTAAAAAGAAGCATTCAAAGAATTTCCATCCGAGGACAACATCTTTCACACACTCAGTAACTTGTTTCACATTGGCTGTCCTGAGAGCAAACAATTCTGGCCATAAACTGAACGCATCAGGACTATGAGTAACCATTGAATCCCCTTTGGGCTCCGATAAAGGCGACGAGGGGCTTACAAGGGGTGATTGGAGGGTTAATTGTCATCAGGAGCCTTTCAGGCTTGGAAGTGTCAGGTTTTCAAGTCTGGCAAGCTTCATAACTTCGCACATATTCCAGAACATCCCACCTCATGCCAATCCATCCAACCGACTCTTGTAGCTTATAAGTGTCTTGCTCAGTACATACGAAGTACATGCCAAAGTAGATACAAGGATACCAACAATATCGGGTAGTATAACGCTATAATAGGAATGCTCTGCAGAAGGTATTATCGGCCACTGCATCTTGCACACTGCATGGAACACAGGCTTTACACAAAATCCCATTTTGTAAGCAATTCAAAGTGGACCACACTTTGGAATCTGGTGGGTATGTTGATTACTTTTGTTTGCTCCACAGTGTAATCATCCAGAATAGCTAGTAGATTTGTTACTCGTGCATTCTGGAGATTCTATCTGTTACTTGAACTCCACTTCTTGTAACAGATCTCAAAATCCATTCCTTGAAGTGCTAGAATCCATCTCGAAAAGCATCCTGTAGGTTGTTTTACGGACTTCAAGAATGACAAAGTCGAATGGTCAGTTCCGGTGTAAGGCCTGAACTAACAAATGGTGAACATCATGGTACCGATATTGAGCTCTGAAATTCTGTAGTTTCTCTCGCATTGATTGTCTCATGCCTTCACATGTGAAAAGAATGAGCCCATGCTCCTCTAATGCTGGGAAATTACAGCACCAAAACCATAAACAAAAATTTCTGAGAAAATTTCGAACCGAATATCTTGGTCCAGCACGGCTAAAACAGTACCTTTTGGGTCATTTGTTAATTACTGCACAACGTCTGATTGTGATTTTTGCTACTTGCAAACTGCTTTTCCCTTTGAGAATTTGCCTTGGCATTGAAATACTTGATGAAAAGACTGGTTAAAACCCATGGTACCCAGAAATCTATACCAGTTCATTAATCCCTAGAGCTCTGGCAAATCCTTCGTTGCCTGAACCTTTTCGAGTTTTGGTGAATTATCATGAGGATGGATCATGTGCCTGCCCGTGGTAGCATACTTTGCACAAAAGTTCACTTTCTTCAGATTAACTGTTAGGCCAGTCTAACCTCTCCAGCACATCTAAAATATGATTTATGTGGATTTGATAAATATTGGAGTAAATCACCAAGATTAACAGTGCCTAGCAAAGGATGCAGACCCATAGCAAGGCCCATAAGGGATCTTTTTGAACTTCCACAACCCCATGTGGCAACAAAAACAGGTTTACATTTTGTTCCCAGTCTCCATTCTGATCTACAGGAACCTTGATTTCATGTCAAGGATGGTAAATCAAACATTGAAAATAATTGACCAGCATAACTAGTTGGCTGACTGTCCTTTACCGTCTTCGAATTCAGAATGCCGTAGACCAGACATAATCTTTTAGCCAATGTTGCTCCACGTTTTGACAGGTACTGCTTCTCATCGATAATCGAACATTCCATGACATTTCCCTAATCAACTCAAGCAACTAGGTCTCAATGATCATTCTAGTCGCCTTGTTTACAGGTCGATAGGGCCAACGTGTTAGGTGTGTGCCAGGATCGACCTCTATTTTCTGTTCGTAGAGATGTTTTAAACCTCGTTCAGATGTTAACACATGTTTGAATGTATGGAAATGCCTCCTCAACAACTAGCGTTGTGCAATGATATAATGTGTTTGCTGGAGTTTTTCCTCCAACAAAGCATCACCCTTTGCATGCTACTCGCATTCAACATAAACAACTTAATTTAAGTAACATTCAACTTAACATTCAACATTGAACGGTATAAGGTAAGATTGGCTGCATACCGTTTTGAATGTCTGGTAAAAGGCCAGTCCGACCCAAGAAATCTCTGATGAGAACTGCTGCATCAGCTGCATTCTCAAGGAAAAGAAGTGTCTTCTAAATTGAGTAACCACCGGGCCATCTTATTGTTGCTGTCATAAAATCATTGCAATGGGCATTCCCAGAGGCCAACAAAAAAATTATAGAACAATCTCCTCACTGTTCCAGGTCCTTTGCCTGCAAAGGTTATGCTGTGGCCCCAGACATGATTGTTGAACTAGCACTCGTATCATAAAGTAAAAAACGAAGAACACGCTACAACGAAAGAGAACACACTGTTCACACTACATTTTCAATGATTTTTGTCATCTTCAATTATTGCCAAGTGGCGGTTGACTGCCAACCTACATTAATTAAAGATACAGTTCTTGGCTTAGTTCCATTATGTAGACCCTTGAAAAATTGAAAATTTGGAACAAAGTCACGTTTAACTATTCCTGACAAAGTGCAGCTTTTGCCCACGAATCCGTGATAGGCTTTCTGGTCACAACCCTATCACACCAGGCTAACATTCTTCTGCCACTGTTTTCACTATGTCCTTGCTTTTGACAACTCCAGCAGAAGGTTTCCCCTCAAAAGCTTTTCTTTTCTATTTTGGCTGATGGTCTGAGTACTTAGTGTCAGTAGCCTTCTGCACATTCCCAATTTTTTTTTACTGGCATTGGTATTACTACTACTACTACTACTTTAGTTTGAGTATTTCTCAGATCGATACTCTCTCGGGTCGAGGGTATCCATATTCATTGGGTTTGCCTTCACGTAGAACACAGGTGGCATCCCAATGTTGGTCGTTTGACTGAAACAAAGAATCACCTCGTTCCTTACAGGTTTGATTTTGCTGTCCGGCTGTGCATTCAGTTTTGCTGAAGCATAGCCATAACGCGAAGGAGTTTTGAATCTTAGACAGGGACAGGTCGGGAGGTCTGTAGGTTCTCTGCTGTAGTAGAAACTTTGTCATCTGTGACCCTTTCCATATGAATCCTGGTAGGGAGTGAAACCTACATCCGCACATGTGCTGCTTGTAGTCCGGGTGTATTAAGTGGGAAACATTTTATCACCTCCTCCGGGTTGCATCAGGTGTAACCGGACGTAATTACTGCATATCGCCTGGACATAGCTGGGAAAAGGTCCATTACAATATTGCATTCTTAATTCCAGCTCACGTTGTAAGCTTGGCCCTGTACACTCCAAATTAATTCCTCCTTGAACGTGTCCCAGTCGGTAGACAGTCCTAAAAAAATTATCCATCGTTTACGGCAGTCAGAATTGTAGTTTTCATGACGTAAATATGTGACAAGTTAACACGTTTCCATATGTTGTTAAAGAATCGAAAAATTCAGTGGGCAATCTTTCGTCTCCGTATCTTGCAAAAGTAAGCATGGCAACCTTTGGAGGCCTCATATTCAAGCCATGGTAGTCACATGTGTACGTAAATCCCTCCCCTGAAAAATCGCTGCCTTGGTCCCAGTTTCCAGTCCCAGAATATTGAATGGGCCAGTCCGACTGTTAATATTTCTGCCATAAGCATGAAGTTCCCCACTGATAGTTCGCTGCCCGTCTATATGGGTGTTGTTTGTACCTAAATGTTTGGCCTCAACACCTTCATCAACTGGCGCTGCAAGTTTCCATGACTCCTTAATGCATGTCATAATTTTCTAAAATAGAATTTTGGGTTGACTGTGCGTTCAAGAAAGCGATATTGTAGGGTAATCCACTGCAAAATGTGTTTGGTGCTTTCATCGAGGTGATGGTGTACATTGTTGTCGCCTTTACATGTTTTCGTCATGCTGGTCGCAGAAAAAAATTGGTGGAAATGGTTTGTTCACTCCTGAAGATTCGACCAAAGCTCCCCAAAGGTGCAACTGTGCATTATCTACTTCGCGAAACAGTTTTCACTCTGAAAATAAATTTTCAGTTTGTATCAGAGACAAGGCGGTCCAATTTTGCCACACTTATTTTGTGACAATGCAAGGTTTCTGGGTGTTCATCCAAAATCCAAGTTTGTCTCTACCATAAAGCTGAAGAACTCTAATGCGTGTATTGCAGTCGAGCACTGGTGAAACAATTTGGCAGTGCTCTGGTCCCTTGGGTTGTACTAAACAGAATGACGCCCGTGTAACCTCTAGTCCAGTCTCAGCCCTAATACTACTCAGCATCGTATTATCTAGCCAGGCTAAGCCTCGAAGTATTTATACCAACCTGGCTCGGAAGTTAGTAGCTCTCTTGGCAGTCGGCAGAGTTGTGTCATGAGGCAGATTCTACATGTAACCTTTTTGCATTCCTTCCAAGTTTGGATTAAACCAATCGGGGATTATGTATTGTTATTTAGGGGCATTGGGTCACTGGAATTGTGACAGTGAAGCTCTGCCTCCACATATTTTGACTAAGTTCCTTAATCCAAAAATAGATTTTTTCCAGTCACGTCCTAATTCCATTGGCCAAATTAGACAACAGATCAGGCACCTGACAATATTTTAACTCAGTATGGCTTAATCGTTTATTAATTTAAGGGCAGGGTTGAATTCCTCTCCTTGCTTTAGTCACATTAGGTCATGCAATAGTGGGGGAGGGGTGTGCATCCGTATTCCCCGGAATATTGCAATATAACTCAAGTCTGTTACAAAGCCATGAAACAAAACCCACAAACTGTCTCACAGGCGTCTTTGTGACAAGTGACATGAACCGAATCTTACACCATTGGACATCCCCATGTCCAATGGATGTGGATGATTTTATACGATCCTGATGGTACTTGTCAGATTGCTCACTCTCTTCAGTAGCTTATAGTTCCATGGCTAGTTCAATTTGTACTGCTAAGAATGACTTTGTTCCAAATTTAATGCTTTTAGCTCGATGTGCAGGATATTTTGCTTAACAGATGTACTAGTGAAGGCAGAGTCCAAGCAACAACAACAATAACAACAACAACAACAACAACAAATGATGATGCTGTGGATGCCAAATGAATCGGTTGTGGTCAACAAAATTTTAGTGCAGTGAAACAGTTATGACACGACCCCAAATACGGTATTCGTTGGTCTCTGTCAGTTAGGGGGAAACTATGTAGTTTAAAGTTTTACTTGTCCCCAAGACGAATAATAAAAACAACAACAACAATATTGTAGTCACATTAAAATAGCATTCAAAAGGCCCTGGCCGTTTTAATACCAACGTTTTGAGCTATGAAAATTGAAAAGCCATTCATTGGTTTGATCTCTTGGTGAAACCAAAATTGTCTCCAACAACAAGAACAACAACAATATTATAGTCACATTAAAATAGCATTCAAAAGGCTCTAGGCCATGTGCAACGTAGCCTGAGCCAATAAGGTGAATAAACACGTTGAAGTTGTATTCAGTTGATTTATTCACAAAGTCACACGGGAATCATGTCCTTTGGGATGGTAATGGGGTTCAGTAGGACAGCTCTAGGAATAGACTAGGCTAGGTTGCACTTTGGAGGGATGTTGAAGGATTAGGATTATCTCCCAGAGTGAAGAGCAACTACCAGGTCAGTCCCTTTTATACCAGGGCCTGCTTCCAGAGTGAGCACACAGGTGGAGCCTAGACAAGGACCATGAGCCTCTAACTCTTACAGCTCCTTCCTGTGGTGGCAATATTACCAGCTGTATACTGATCCAATACCAATCCCAAGGTTACAGTTTGTATTAATCTACATGATTTAATGCAAGACAACAAGATATATTCAGTAGCTGTACATAATATAGGCTATAGCAACAATAATAGGAACCCAAGCCTAAGTTCAAAGGCCCCAGGTGACCCTACTTAGGGTGTTAGGTTAGGTTAAGCTACTATATGCGAGGTGGAGAGAATCTCCCGTCGCAGGGTTTCCCCTTTTTTGAAAGAAACGCCCTCGTTTCTCCCCCAAAAAGCTATTTAAATAAGAAATAAAAAATCAACAGGCTAAAACACTTTAAATATCTTTACAACATTTCTACGCAAAACAATCTTACATTTCTCAGAAATTATTCAAAAATAATACCAATTAAAAGATGGCTAACATATAGTATAAATTCATAGCTATGGGGACGTTAAAACCTCTTGATCCAAAATGATTTAATGTGTTTTTTTGCCCTGTGTATCTAAACACCACTGTGCAAGAAGTGCTTTATTAAAATTACTGGAGCATTTTTAGCTCTTAAAGTTAGGATATCACCCAAAATAATTCGCTATGTATCAATTAAAATACTTGGGCATCTTCACACAAAGCCATCAGAAGGCTAACAATTTACAAAAACTCCTCTAAATATACTTACCATTACGAAAAAGAAAAATTAAAATTGACTGGCTCGACAAGTTTTAGGTTTACTCGATGTTTGGCGCATTTGGGTCTTAACCTTTGTAAAACCTTTTCACACCTTGATTCAAGTTTAATTCACAATCGGAAGTTATAAACACTAAATTTCAACCATTACATGATGCAAATATGTCAAATTTCCTACCTTAAAATCCAGAAATCCAATGAAAAATTAAAGACGCTTGTCAAATTATAACCATTGCAGAGATTCACTTAAATAATTGACCGGATTAAACACGTGTTACATTCTGTGATAATATTTCATGTTTTTTTTCGTTCAAAAATGTAAACATCAATCCTTAACTTAGGAATTAACAAATTTCGGTTACGTCGCTTAGTAACTCATTATCAGGAAATTATTATTTCTAATTCCAGGGTACCAAATTCATTTGCTCACCCCACTGCTGGAGTTGTTTACGCGTTACCAGTAAAATACGTGAAAAAGCACGTGAATGACAGCGAATTTGCATTTTTTTTAAAGTCAGATCAAATTAGTGACTGGCCTGAGAGAAACGAATAGGTACGATCAAAGACAACCTACAAAAAAAAGAACGGAAGGGGAAAAAGAAAAGGGAAACTTAACAAGATGAACCACAATCAATATGAAAACTTCTTGAACCTTTTTCGTGCTGCTGCTGAAGGGAGAGAGCAAATTTTTGTTGCGGATAAAAATATGTTAAATCCAGTACTAAATGTTGAGTCCGACCCATCACATACCCCCTACTTGATTAAATACCTTACTTCCACCGTTCCAGCAATTCATGACTATTGAGTGATGCGAATCAATGAGCTTCAAGATTCTGTTGATAATGTTTCTGTAGGGAACGGGGAACCAATGGATAGAACTCAACCTATACCGGAATACAGCCAATTTTGACTGCAGCACTCAGTGCAGAACCCTCGACTTGTCTGGTTAATTTTTTCTCAGATGGTGACCACAATGAAATCCTCCGATGACATTCACCGAATTACGGCGAATTGCTCCGGGCCTTCACGTAAGTAATTTTGTTTAACATCAAATTCTATTTCAGCAGGAAAAAAATATTAATGAATCAACAATTCCTATCTATTTTTATGGGCTCTCAACGTCTCCCATGAAACTGGAAATCTGTGAATTTTGGTAGACAGTAGCTACCTAACCAACTTTGAGCTTAATACCCTAAAAAATTGGAGTGACCTAGATACTTCTTGCGATGAATCCTCTAGCGATGCTGAAGAAGAAACTAATGGGTATGGTAAGCAGAAGCAAGGCAAAGAGTTTAAATTCAGATTTTTTTAAAGGTTTGCACCTGGTGAGCTATTTTGTAGCGAGAGATGGGAAAAAACTTATTTCCCCTAGATTGTAAAGTTCCCTGCATGTTTTTTTATTTGTTCGATTAGTTTGTCGACCTATCCATATTGAATAACATCTCTGTAATGTGTGGTGCAGTGGCAACCCGGACCACTGCACTGTGACTGAGGTTGGCGCTAATGACCAAGTTGTCGACGCGCCATTAAGCCTCAATCCCCCCCCCTATCCATATAATTCCTAGAGGGAAAAAAAAGAATTAAAATGTTGTTGTTCTCTCAGAAATTAAAAAAAAAAACATTTAAAATGGTTGTTTTAACTTTATTTAAGTTTTACAAATTCTTTTCAGTTTGCTTTCATTGTTAATTTAAGACAAGTTGTTACAGTTCTTCTTTGAGGCAGCTTGGATTAGCTTCACTGTTTGGTTAGAAATTTTGTTTGCATAAAAAAAAGTTTGAATTTTATTAGGTTAGAGTTTGTTTCCTAAACAATCAAGATAGTGAATACCTTGGCATAAAAAGTTTGATTACATCTTGCATAATATATTATTATTATTATTATAAATAACAAAATAAAGTCAAGTAGAATTTTTAATTCTCCTTTTAATTAGAGTACATGCATAACGAAAAGTTATTAGGACAGAATTTGCAAGTTGAATTCTCAGTCGGTTAGGGGCTAGTTGCTAACTATTAGGTTATTTTAAAATTCTTCTGAACCTGTGTCACTATCTAGTTATCTCACTCCTTCCGTAATTACACGTAGGTTGTCTACATGATATAAATAGTTGCTAATTACGCCACTATCCAAGTCACGAAGCTGATAAACTAGAGGGTTAATTTTCGTTACAATTTCATAAGTGTCTGTATATTTTGGACACATCTTTTTTAAAATGAACCTACTTTTGTAGTAATAATAATAATAAAAGGTTTTACCCCCACGAAGTGAGGTGGGGATCCGGAAGGATTGCTGTGTGACCATCAATTTTTGCAGGAGGTACAGATGTATGACAAGATTTAGATTAGGGGTTTGAATAATATCTCTGTAATGTGTGGTGCAGTGGCAACCCGGACCACTGCACTGTGACTGAGGTTGGCGCTAACGACCAAGCTGTCGACGCGCCATTAAGCCTCATTTCCCCCCCCCCATCAGTCCCAATAGAAGGAGCTCATGGTGGCATCACTGATACAAGCGCCCAAGAAAACGGGAAAAATCTAGTTTGTTCAACATCCCCCGAAAGGCACCCAGCTAACTCAACGACACCACAGCCTCAGGGAAGGAGTTCCATGGAGCCACAGCACGATTAGTAAAAAATGCTTCCGACAACCAAGGTGGCATCCCAATTCTCTCAATTTCAGAGAGTGCCATCCAGCACCACTAACCGCACTTCGTTCGAAGAAAGGTAAATCCAAGGGTAGCATGCGTGGATGGATTATCCTAAATGTGAGGATCAAGTCTGCTTTCAAGCATCGTAGTTCGAGGGACTCGAGACCAAGCATACACACATTTTGCCCAGGAGATCGATAGCTGACGGAGTCCACGTACAGAACACGTAGTTCCCTCGGTGTTCACGTTCAGCTTCACAGCGACACATTGCGCATTGGATTATACTACACATGCGACTTGTAGTGTTAGAATATAAAAAGGTTAGTCTACGTAATTCGCTAACGTCCTATCTATTGGTTCTTCAGGCATGCACATTTCGTGTCCTTGAGCTAAGCGGCTAGCCATAAAACACGTCACTGAGTCAATACTGGAATTCAAGGCCATTTGAGGGTGTTTTAAATTAGTAGACCATGATCTATGGCCTTTCTCTTCTTCTCTTACGAATATTGCCAAAGTTTTTTTTAGCTTACGTTCTGAGAAGCTAGTTTTAGAGTTGTATGAACTTTGCCTTGATTATCCACTGCTGACATAAATTTATCATTATATTTCCCGTTAAATTATTTGAGGAATCGCTCCAGATTTCTAGCAGAATACCATGACGTGAAAATTGTTCGTTTATTAGTGCCTTAGCTACTGTTTTAGCCTCAGCATTTTTTATAGGTACTAGTTGTACCCAATGACTAAATCTTTCAACGGTCACCAATATCCATTGATACCCTTGTTACGATTTTAATAATGACGCCTTAAGATCGAAAAGGATTGAGGAAAAAGAAGCCAATCGTGAGTAATTGTTGTTTTACCTTTTTTTCGAGTGTAAAGTGATTTGTGCGCTTGGCATACTTTACAAGTTCTGATGTAATATGAAATTAATTTTGATGCTCTTGCCCAAGTGCAAGTCATAAAACTTCTAAGAACAGTTTTATAAACTCCTTGGTGAAGACTAGTAAAAGTATCGTGCCCCAACCTTATAATATTTTTCTGTAATGCATGTGGTATTAAAATGTTTAGGTTAGGCACATCAGTTATGTCCTTATTTACGTCAGTGTAAATTATGACTTCGCTCATAGTTGCTTTAGATTCGTATTTTTTAACAAATTTACGAATTGAAGGTGAGTCAAACACGATTTTATTAGTTTCACCAGTTACAGCTTGAAGAAGTGCAAAAGTATATTTATCTTTTTACGCAGCTAAACTAATTTCTTCTAGCGTAACCTGTTCAACACCTAACTGATTACACAAGCAATCGTTATTAAATAATCAACACTTTAGACCAGTATTTTCACCCATAGCTGGTATCAATATGGGATCAGTGATAGGAATATAGTCTTTTTCCGATTCAAATCTTCTAGGCAACAAAACAGCCATTCTATTTCCTTACCGCTAATAAAACAAAGTTTCGCATCCAGCTGAGATAGTTCCACTAGCACTTCCCTAAGCGTGAGCCAGGACAACGTATTTTGGTTAAATAAATTAGGGCTTTGTGGTGTGTATATATTACCATTACACCTCCTTCTAAATACCTACGCCATTTGGAAACAGACCAAACAGTTGACGCCAATTCCTTTTCACTATTACTTAGCAATTGTTCTGAAGGTTTGAGTGATCTAGAGATTATATTTATGGATTTACGAACTTTTGTTACTGGATCATGTTTAACCAGCACGCTGCCAACACCAGAAAACGATGGGTGTGAATAAATGGTCCAAGGTTGAATATAATTTGGAGCAGACAACAAGGGTGCATCTAAAAGCATAGTTTTTATTTTTTGGTATGCACCCTCTTGAGCTTTACCCCAGTGGAACTTAGGAAGCTTACATTTAAGAACATTATGTAGGGGCGCCACGGCTGCGAGTACCGAGGGACGAATCTATGAAACCATCCAAAAGGCCGATGTCTTTCCGTAATTCCCGGATGCTTTTGGGATGCGGCCAATTCTCTAAAATTTCCCATTTACTCATATTAGGAAGAACACATAGTTAGCCTATAACCAAGTAGGGATGTTTCTTTCTTACACATATCAGTCGTTAAAATTGATTTTGAAACTCTCATGACACAAGATAGTTAGCGTATCCTCAATAGCTGCCAAGTCTCGTGATAGGATTGAAATGTCATCAAAGAAATTTCGAACATTCAGAAAGTGTAGCAGACATAGCATTTCTGCTATTGCGCTGCAGAAAAAAGCTGGCGAAGAAAATAAGGGAACATAAGCCTCGTCCAGCTGTACAATCCAAAGGGCGTGTAGAAAGATGACACCTCTGACGTGTGCGCAGTGACCCCCATGTTCCAGTAGGCTTCCTTCAAATCTATAATACTAATAAATGTCGATTTACGGCATCTTTGGACCAAATCATCAGTATTAGGGGTTGGAAAATTCATATTCTTACTAATTTTGTTTAATTCATTGTATGCTATAACAAATCTGGATGTGCCATCCTTTTTGGGTGTCAAAAATGAAGGAGAACACCAGCTATAGGTGCTGGGGACGATGACCTTAAGCTGGAGCATCTTCTCGATATGGTCTTCCATTAGCAATTCTTTAAATTTTGAAACAGGGTAAGGTTTAAGTGCTATGAGTGGATGATCACCAACATATATATCAAAAAACGGATTAATATGCCCAAATTTAGTGATAAAAACGTAACGGAATTTAACTAGAACCTGAAATAATTGCTCTTTTTCATCTTCACTTAGCACATCACTCTCATTTACTTTGTCACGAATTTGTTCTTCAGTAGTACTTCAGTTTCCCCCTGTGCCTCCCTCCTTGAGGCCTGACCAACAAATTCTTGCAGATAGTGGTAAAATAATGAAATTTGGTACACAAGTCATTGTTTGCAGTTCAAATGAAACTAGCTATGGAACTTCCACGAAATCCTCCACGGTCTCTCAGTACTTCCCCCTTATCCCGCTCCATGAGGTTGATACCCCAAAAATTCATGTTGATCGTATTGGAAGCGTCCATTATGGTACACCAGTCATATTCCTTAGCAGTAGAAATTGTACCAGCCATGGATTCCCATGCAATACCACCACTGCCTCCCCATCATTCTCCATCCTGTGCGCCCCCATGAAGCATCAATGACCAACAAATTCTTGCTGAACATACAAAAAAATTGAAATGTTGCAATTGAAATCGAACTACATACAGAACCCCATGAGAAATACCACCTCCCTCGTGCTTCCCTGTGTCCTCTCCATGAGGCTGATGATCAACAAATTCTACTTCCATTTGTACTGCTAAGAATGGGTTATGTACCAATTCATGTTTTGGCACGATCATGGTGGGAGCATTAGAGGGTTTCTCGACTGATTACATCATTAGAGTGAATTATCTAGCTAAGAATTGACTTGTGTACCACATTTCATGGCTTTTAGCTCAATGTTCATGATTAGCCCAAATTCTGGCATATAACAGCTCTACTACGCCTGGAGATCGAACCAATAAACTTATGCTCAAGTTTTAAAGCTTAAAACATAGGTTTGAAGAAAGTCTATGGCTTTTGAATGCTACGTGATTACAATTATTAGTTTTCTTATTATTCGGGAAATGTTGCTCTCACCTAGAGAGCAAATCAAAGAACCGATTTTCAATTTTGATAGCTTAAAATTGAGTATTAAAAAGGCTCTCTTATAACACTTATTTTAAGGTAATTGCAGTATTCTTTTCTGTTCTATTCTTGCTGAAACGAGAAAAATATAGTGAATATTAGTATTAAAAATGCCTTAGTATATAAAATACGGATGTAAGCCTTAAAAAACTTAAAAAGCCCTAAAGGAACAGATATTAGACAAAGACATGTAAACAATCAGCATCACATTAATACATGTAAAAGAAGCTCCACCTTGCTTTTGGGACGTTGGAGATTCGTTTACACGTATTAGTGCGACGTTGATGGCTTACATGTCTTTGTCTAATATCTGTTTCTTTTAATGCTTACATCCGTATTTTATGCGTTTAAGCATACGCCATTTGCGGGGACTGATTCTATTAGTCATTCAAGAATGAGTGCATATATATTCTAATTACTTACTTCATTCATGTGAAATAATTTCAAGACTTTCCTTGAATCTAACGCTTGCCACAATTTTTCGTAATCATCATTTACAGCATCACATTTTATTAAATCGTACATTAGAAAGGAACCGAAAGCACTCCCTTCTTCAGTCAGGTTACACATCTTCGCGTATTTCCCAGCTTCTTCAGTTTCCACAGCACACCAACCCATACTTGGTAAATGTTCTATTTTTAGATTTTGAAAGGAAACGTCTACTGCCACCGGCTCTCCAAGGTAATAAGATATTCGGTCATAATTTTGATACATGCAAACAGTGAAACAAGTTAGAAGAATAATTGTCCAGAATACTCTGATAACCTTTGAATGTTGAATGCGTATGACATATGACATGCCAGTTACAGGTAATTCAGTACTCCAATTGTCCTCTAATATCAGGCAGCGAACCATTAGACGAATTCGCCGGGTTAATGGATCACCTTGTATGGAATATGTGTTTATCTTATCCATTATTTAGTGCGTCATGAAGTACAAGTCTGAAAAAGGAAATGGGGAAAATTATTAGAGATGGAGTGTTTTTTTGATGTGCACAATTCATTATTTTCTAATTTTGTACCGAATAGAAAGTTTCTTGCAGGCCGTAGCTCTTTACTATATTCACAAATTCACTACACAACTTAAAAGGAAGCATATTAAAGTTTATTTTAGACTAATGCATTAAAAATGACAATAGCATAATGTGAAACTATTAAATATATACAGATACAAAACTATTTACGTTGCCTTTTGGACTTATATGTCAGACTGCCTGATTGGGGAATCAAACCCCGTCAGTATGGCTCAGTGGTACGACCTCGGACCTCGGATTCCGAGTTCGTGGGTTCGATTCCCTGTTCAGGTCCTCTGACATACAAGTCCAAAAGGCAACGTAAATAGGCTTGCATCTGCATTTATTTAACTCTTGTTGAGCCTTTGGCTTTCCGTATTGAATGGATAACTACAGTAGAAAATTAGAAAACAAAGACGAATTGTTTGATGTTTAAGGAAAGGTTTAACTGATCGGAAGTCAAAACAGTAGAGGAACACAAAATAACTTTCCTGTAAGATTTCACTTACTGCAGTGTTGATGTACTGTTTAGTCCAAGTGAAACCTTTCTGCTGGATTCTAATGTTTTTACCAGTTTTTATTTTACACACGATGGGCCAGCTAATGATTGGTGCATTCTGTGGTCGATGCTATCATTAATGTTATCATAATGTTATCATTAATGCTGTACACAAGATCAATATGGGGCTCTATCTCGGTATCTCTTCCCTCCTTCAACGATATAAAATTGTGAAAGTTGTGGAGATGATGGTTTCTACTACCGAATTTCCCCCACACCCTCACGTCGCTCATGACCAATGAGGCGACGAAATTCGCAAGGGTAACTAATTCACGGCCCAGAGGAGGGAAATTTTTGGTACCAAATGAAATGCAAAACGAGTCATATATTGGGTCACATGGCAAATAGTTGCAGTTAGAGATACAGGGCGTGATATGGGAGATAATTACGTTGGGAAATATTTCCTGTTGGGAAATAATTACGTTGGAAGCAGACAACCATTACAGTAGTAACGGGAAATTACGCGAAATTTTCGTTTGAAACTAACATCATTATCTAGATTAGGGGCACCACGCCAATTCTTTTCATGTTTCTACTAACTGACGCTACCCTTCATCATAACACTATTTCGCATCACAAAAACTGGTGGAAAAAGGTGTGAAGTAATAAGAAAAATTTCAAACGACGTAAAATGCTAGTCACAGACATGATTAGTATTAAAAAAATGCTTAAGTGTATAAAATACGAATGTTAGCTTTAAAAAACTTAGAGCCCTAAGGGAACTAATATTAGAAAAAGACATGTAAGCCATTAGCGTCGCACTAATACGTGTAAAAGAATCTCCAGCGACCCAAAAAACAGGCAGGAGCTTCTTTTACACGTATTAGTGTGACGCTGATGGCTTACATGTCTTTTTCTTATATCTGTTCCTTTAGGGCTTTAAGTTTTTAAGGCTTACATCCGTATTTTATACGCTTAGGCGTTTTTTAATACTAAAATCCATTGTTTTTTTTCTTGTTTCAGCAAGAATAGAACAGAAAAGAATACAACAAAAGAAAACAACTGTTATACCAGAGCCTTTTTAATACTCAATTTTAAGAACTATAAAAATTGAAAATCGGTTCTTTGGTTCGATCTCTAGGTGAGAGCAAAATTTCCCCAACAAGAAGAACAACAATAATAGTAGTCAGTTTAAAATAGCTTCAAAAGGCCATAGGTCTTCTTCATAACTATATTTTAAGCTGTAAAAATTGAGCATCAGTTCATTGGTTCGTTCTTCAGGTATAGTACAGCTGATGCGGGTCAGAATTTCGGCTAATCATAAACATCGAGCTAAAAGACATGACATTTGGTAGACATCTAAATTCTTAGATAATAACTCAAGCTAGCTATGGAATCACTCGAGATACCCCGCAGAAGGCCTCGTCGTTCCCCAACCATACTCACCTGTATGAGGTTATTGACCAACTAATTCTTGCAGATCGCGCTAAAACGTGAATTGGTGCACAAGTCATTCTTAGCAGTACAAATCGAACTAGAATTTGTTAATTATCAACCTCATGGAGAGGACACACGGATGCACTTGGGGTGGGTTTATCTTATTGGGTCCCGTATGTAGTTCGATTTCTACTGCTACAATGCATGTTTTTATTACGTTCAGCAAGAATTTGTTGGTCATTGATGCTTCATGGGGTGCACACTGCACAGGAGAGGAGGGGGATGCTGGGGGAGGCTTTGGTGGTATTTCATAAGGATCCATGGGTAGTTCAATTTCTACTGCCAGGAATGACTGGTGTACCACCATGCATGCCTCCAGTACGATCAGCAAGAACTTTTCGGGTATCAACCTCGTGGAGCGGGAATAGAGGGGGGAAAGCACTGAGGGGCCTTGGAGGATTTCGTGGAAGTTCCATAGCTAGATTAAATTCTACAGCTAACAATGACTTGTGTACAAAATTTCATTATTTTAGCACTATTTGCAAGAATTTGTTGGTCAGGCCTCAAGGAGGAGGCACGGGGGGGGGGGGGGGGTGACCGTTTTGTGCCTTGTATCATATCTCGACGGGGTTCCATAGCTAGTTCAATTTTATGCTTCAATTCTATGTGGACTTGTGTACCCGTCTGGCTTCAACCCCGCACGTCCCCGGTGCAAAGTACACCGGTCTTTAGCCCTGGGATGCAAGCAGACAAGTTGCGGGAACACGTGTCCGTCATCCCGCGTGCTGTTGCCTCTGGGGTCACCATCTTCTGGGGCCGTCAATCTAGCCGTCTGGCTTTCAACCATGCACTTCCCCGGTGCAAGGGACACCAGCACCCAAGTTGCGGGAAGACGTCCCGCAGGCTATTGCAGCAAACTTCTTCAATACCTACACAGACCTTCAAGTTCGCCAACGGCAAACCATTCGTCCTAGACCCTTCAAACTCGGTGGGCGCCTAGCTGGCCATACCCCCAGGACGTCCAAAAAAATTCAGACCCACAGCCCTAGTAGAAGGAGCGCTATTAAATAAACCGGCTTTGAGTGTAGGCCTATATAGGCCTATATAGGCCTAAATACTTCGACCGTCAATAGCGGACGAAGGAAACGAGCTACGACCCTGGGGATAGGCTAGATCGCTTTAGGAGGACGAAATACCCCTGGCTACCAAGTTTCATACCTAAAACACGAGTGGTTATGGAGAAACAGCATACCTGTGGTTAGGTGAGGTTAGGTTAGGTTAGTGGGACTTAGCCATTTTTTTGAAGTTCAAATGGTGACGGTTAACATCCGTTCCATGCTGCCAGAGACTAAGTCCCAACAGGCAACTTCGTACTGGGGGATTTGTCAGCATCAGACTGACTGTTCTCCCAACAACGCCAGTCCCTGGAATACCTGGCCAGGGCTAGCTTTTTTTCTGAAGTCCAAATGGTGACGGTTAACATCCGTCCTGACGGGGTTTTCTTCGAATAGCTCGGCTCACAGAGGTCTCACGAACTTGTGGTTGGGCTTAAAATGTGCGTACGGACGAGGGCTACCCTCACACCGAGTTTCATCAAGTTTACACGACCAGTTTTTCAGCCCCGACCGTTTGACCATATGTGGGACTTAGGCATTTTTTCGATGGCCAAACGGTGACGGTTAACATCCGTCCAAACGGGGTCTTGTTCGAATAGCTCGGCTCACAGAGGTCTCACGGACTTGTGGTTGGGCTTAAAATGTGCGTACGGACGAGGGCTACCCGCACACCGAGTTTCATCAAGTTTACACGACCAGTTTTTCAGCCCCGACCGTTTGACCATATGTGGGACTTAGGCATTTTTTCGATGGCCAAACGGTGACGGTTAACATCCGTCCAAACGGGGTCTTGTTCGAATAGCTCGGCTCACAGAGGTCTCACGAACTTGTGGTTGGGCTTAAAATGTGCGTACGGACGAGGGCTACCCTCACACCGAGTTTCATCAAGTTTACACGACCAGTTTTTCAGCCCCGACACTTTAACCGATTTGTTGTACCTTCCGTAATGCTACGTAAAGAGCCTTTGGGGTGACCAGCAAGACAGGGTTGGGGCCACGGAGCCCATCTGCTGGGGCCGTCCATCTCGCATCGTCCCCCGGGCGCATGCCGCTTTGGCGGCGATCCGACCACTTTTCATTTTTCCTGCGTTAGCAACGCTGGTTACGCGTCTTTAGACGTGATACCAGCGTTGCTAACGCAGAGCAGGGTTTTTTTTCCGAATAGCTCGGCTCACAGAGGTCTCACGAACTTGTGGTTGGCTTAAAATGTGCGTACGGACGAGGGTTACCCTCACACCGAGTTTCATCAAGTTTACACGACCAGTTTTTGAGCCCCGACCGTTTGACCATATGTGGGACTTAGCCATTTTTTCGATGGCCAAACGGTGACGGTTAACATCCGTCCAAACGGGGTCTTTTTCGAATAGCTCGGCTCACAGAGGTCTCACGGACTTGTGGTTGGGCTTAAAATTTGCGTACGGACGAGGGCTACCCGCACACCGAGTTTCATCAAGTTTAC
>JAHWFP010212055.1:0-18370 GCA_023313725.1 Lithobius niger | reverse complement strand
ATGTGCAATCTTACTGGATTTGGGAGAGAAGTCTTTTAAATAATTCGCTCTGCTCAAAAGTAACGTTAAATTTTAAGCGGCTGCTTTTAATTTTTGTTTCAGTTATAAACGCTTTATTTTGAAACCACGTTAACCATTAAGACTCAAAATGTCCGAAATGGAAGAATTAGACGAAATCATTCGTGATATCACAAACAAGGACTTAAAGAAGGCCTGTTTGAACTTAGGCTTTACAGTCAGTGATTCTAGAGCAGAATCCCAACAAATCTTACGAGCAGCCCTCGAAGATGGTAAATTGGATATAAGTGAACTTTCCGATGCACTAGCTACCGCTATTGAAAGGAGAGAAGCCGCAATTTTTTCTAAAAAAGAATTAGCCGCTAAAGAAAATGAACTGTTTTTAAAAGCAGAAGAATTAAAGTTAAGAGCACTCGAAATTGCAGACGCAGAGAAAAAACGTGCTGTTGACTTATCTGAGGCCGACCGTCGTCGAACTCATGAACTAGCTTTAAGGGACCAAGATGCCCAAATTAAAGACCGTGCCAGTGCTATGGAATTAGCTAAACTGGACAAGCAGCTCGAACTAGCCAAGCTAAATGCTGCTACGTTAAATCTTAACCCCGCTCCAAATGGAGCTAACGGCGCTCCCCCAACTCCCCCGAATCCAGTTGCAAAACATGGTAAAGTGGCCGACATAGTTCGACTAGTAAATAGGTGGACGCCCAATACTGACATTAACAGTTTTCTTAAGATTTTCGAACGAACTTTTTTTTTTTTTTTTTTGCCTAAAGACCAATGGGTCACGGCGTTACAACCCCTCGTCGGGGAGATCTTTATTAAAGTTTGTGATCAGCTAACAGACGCTGAAATGCAGGATTACGAAATAGTCAAAAATAAACTGCTTGCCCGTTTTGTACAGACTAAAGAGTCTTTGCAAACTCAATTTCGTTCTCTCGAAAAAGGTGTTGAAATGCAATTCCAGGATTATGCATTTGAGTTAGAAACTCTCTTCACTCGTTGGGTAACTTTGGCTAAGGTTAACCGTGATTACGATAAACTCGTCAATCTTGTACTTTTGGAGCAATTTTATAAATCGTGTCCAACCCATCTCAGAAAGTGGATCCCTGATCAAGTCAGATTAGGAACTCTGGCCGAAGCGGCCCAGTTGTGTGATGAATTCACAACCCGCAATAAACAGATTGCTACCGAAGCTGCCACTCGTGCAGCCAAAACACAGCCCATAGCTGCACCGTCGAACCAAGGTTCTAAACCTACTGGTCAACAGCGTGGTCACAACCGTAACCACAACACGACAGCTAATCCGGCCGGATCTGTCAGTGTGAACGCAGATAACCCTGGAGGGAACCCTGCCATAAACTTTAGCGCTAGTGAAAAAACTAACCTAAATCAAGATCGAGTTAGGCGCTGCTACGTGTGTGATTCTCCCCAACATTTTCGTAGTAAATGCCCCGAGCTTAACTCGAAACCCCAGCAAGTTAACGCATGTTTTCCAGTCGGGAAAAATGCCAGTAAAATTCTTAAGGCTAGTACTCTGTCCGGTAGCATAGGGAAAAATAAAATTAATGTTTTATGCGACTCCGGAAGCACAGTTTCGCTAGTTAGCGCCAGGCTCGCCAGAAATTGGCCACGCTTAAAACGTAAGGTTAAATGTCAAACTGCCTTGTGTAAGCAAGTTTTTACCTTAGATCAAGTAAATCTAAATCTAAGGTTAGATGATGGCACCGTGGTAAAAACAGTAGCGTGTATTACACCGGTCAACAATTCGTTCTACGATGTCGTTTTGGGCGTGACAGGATTAGAATCATTAACCAAACAGCGCAGACCAGTAATCGCCACGCCCCGTGATTTTTCTCCAGTGCCAGCCGAGGTGGCTACGCCCCCCGTCAGAAACGGCCCACGTCAATCAAAGAAACGTAGAAGCCCCCGTAATCAAACCAGCCCCGCGGGATTGGTCAAGCCCCAAACCCTTACAGCTCCTTCGCCAATCGTCGTTAAGTCCTCAAGCGCAGACGAAAGGGGTCTGCTAAAAACTTCGGAGGTCAACCCATTACGAGATAATGAGACCCAAGTCCCCTCCCTTGACCAAAGGATGGATTGTCGCCATCTTTGTGGGTGTAAACAATCAACGGAAAATACGTTGAACCTGCCTCCTACAGGCAAAATAAAACGAAGTTTGTCAGCTAGTGATATAAACAAAAGTTTAGTCATACCAGATAAACCCAAAGTTAGCGAGTTTAGCTTTGACGAATGGATTAAGTTACGTGAGTTAACTTCCCCCAACCATAAGTTGGAAACAAATAATTTAAAGGTTGGTAGTAAAAATGTTCCCCCTATATGCTTTGATTTTTTCCCAGAGTTTGGTAAAGTAAAGTTGCCTGAATTTTAATCTAAATTTAAAGTCAGTGTGTTAAGCAAATAAAAAACTTAAACATAGTTTTTCCCAGTCCTTTTTTTTTGTTAAAAGTAGGACCGATGTTTTAGTGTGAATGCTATGTCAGTCTAGGGTGGAAATAAATGCATTTATTATGGCTCTAGCACTGGATTGGTGTTTCCAATAAGACGGAGGTTTAATTAATACCTAACCTAAAGTAGTTTTCCTCTAAATTAGAGTTTTTTTCTTGTTGCTAGTAAACCGGAAATCTAACAAAGTAAATTTCCCGTGCATGTTTTCTTTAAACAATGTGTAGTTTGTAGCTACAACCGTGGCTCCATCTAGGAGTAACCAAACCTAAAAATAGTGTATTTTTTGAAATTTTAATTTTAAAACTTCAGATTCTACTGGACAAACCTGGAAAGCATCTAGTGATTGTTGCTGCATCAAGGCAGCATTTTCGTTAAACGTTTAATTGTTAAACGTTTCGTTTCAGTACAAATTGACTGAAAATTATTTTTACCTGCATTTTTTATTTTGTCATTTTGGTCTGTTGGGAGCTTATCTTAAAGTAACTCCCAGTTAATTCCCGTTTTGGCCTTCACACCTAAATGTTAAGTGCCTATGCTTTATACTCTTTTTGTCACTATCAATGTCTCCCTTTGTGGGAGAATATTGACAAAGATTGTAACGACACTAATTAAATATTCATTAGGAATATTCTACGAGAGTTGCAATCTGTCCCCGGTTGGCTCTTCTTTAAGTTTTCTACGAAATGGCTTTCTTCCCAAAAACAGCCGTCTGTCTACCCCTGTGCGAAAAAGGTAGCACTGTCGTTACAAGGTTGTTGTGTTTTTATCCTCAAACCTCCCAGTGTTGTATTAGTATGTTTAAGTTATGGGTCTTATCTCAAAATCCTTCAGTGTCAAATTGCCAATGTAAACAAGTTGTTTGGTAACCTAAAACCATTCTAGTGGTATTAGTTGCTGTTAAATAGAGCCGGTGTTCTATCACGTGTTCACAGAATATTCTCTTCTAACCGCTATCGTAGCCTAGGTTGAGGGTGGACGGCAAGGTGTTTTTGGCCGTCACACAGAAAAAAAAGACGCGGCAATTGGACATAATCCGGACTTGTACGAACGATTAAGTGGCGGGACGCCTCATTTGACAGTATTCTTTTACAAAAACCCTAACTTTGTACTTTCACTTTAAAACTAGTGTGTTTCTCGATAACTGTTTTCTTTTGCCCCATTTTCAAATACTTGTACGATGTTCCTGCACCCCGCAGCGCGGACAGTATTTAGTTAATGGCTGCAAAAACAGTAATTTTAAATTGTAACTTTTAAATTTGCTTAAAGTTCTCTTAGCCACAAAAACGTTGGTCCCCCAAAAAGACAAAACGGCAAAGTCAACATTTATGTAAACAGTGTATTTTATTTCATGTCAATTTTGCTTAAATTTTGGCGGTCTTGTTTTCTGCATATCTTGTGTGCACTAACCCCTTTATTATAGCTTTTATTCCGAGTTCTCAGGAACCCCGAATAAAATCCTGCGTTTGGGGGCGTGTAAACGAGCGCCACTGAAAAACGCCTGTTTTTCCAAAAATGAAATTTTTTTTTCTTCGAGGCACCCAAATGCCTCGCCGTGGCATATCTGGCCGTTTTCGCAATAATGGTCCGATTTCCACAAACTCTTCGACATTTAATAGCCTGTCAAAATACAAGACTCTTGGGGAAGCCCAAATCCGGACTTTCCACCAGGAAGAACCATAGAACTACGTTTGAAGATCACCTCAAACTCACTACATCGCACTTTCATCATGGCCGTTATTATAAAATTCTGTATTTCTGTATCTTCATTTTATTCTTTTCTTTTAGGGCAAAAAGCCCAAACATATTAGCTTAGTGTATTGTATGAGGTTTGTACAGACAACCATTTTGAAGTGTGATATTTTTTATTGTGTTTGTCGGCCGCAATCCATATGGAAAATTTCCACAACGATCGAATTTTAACTTTAAACTTTTAAACGTTAAATGTTCTCTGTAACTTAATGCGTTATAGCATTCAATTAAGCTAATTTATTTAACCGCATTTATACTTTATTTATATTCTTTTACCCCCAGAAACGCTACCATATGTCCAAACGTATAAACGCATTACGACCTGGCATTCTACCGGACACGAATTTTTCAGTGTATATATGTTTATTTTAGTTCTCCTCTGGACCTGACTGTGACCCACCGAAACCTACAAATAGCTTGATCTACTATTAAACACTAAAAGAATTCTTAAAAAGATCTGTTCAAACCAAATCCGAAAGTCAAACTGTGCAAAAACTTCGAATTCCCCATTTTTGCCCCCCTCCCCAGCCAAAACTAGTTGTTAACACTACAGTTTACCGTTAAAGCTTGTTTAATTTAATAGTAATGTTCTAGACATTACCCAAAGCCAAGTAATAAGCTTTAACAAGAGCCTAATCACGTTGCAAACATGTAAATATTCAATCCGTAGCCAATAATACAAAGTAAAGGCCTATTTCCGAAAGTTCAATTGAGTAAAACTCAAAACAGGCCGATCTTTTTCCGTTTTACATGTTCCCACTCCTTCAAACGGCTCTGCACCCAGTCCCTTTGTTCATCCGACTTCTCCTCCCACTTTCCATTGTTCTCGAGGCCCTCAGCCAATCAGACCCCCGTAGCTACCCCGCGAGTCCGCGCTTACTTCCGGTAATGTGCATAAAACCCCAGCCCCAGAATGCATAGCTCAGCACAGCACAGCTCACAGATCTCAAGCTAGAGACCGGTCACGCCAGTCGGGAGTGGAGACGCCATGTCCGGAGAATGCCATGCCGGGCACGATGGTAGTGGTTCGTATGTTATAGTTTAGCCTTTGAAAGTTTAATTTAGGACCCCCATATTCTAAATTCTAGTTTAATTGTAAACTTAACTCTCTAGCTAGGGAAAATTATGGTGGTGACGCCTGTAGCGGCATCTTAGGTTTCTTTCACCCCATAACGTCAGAGTGGTTCTCTTCCTAAAAACCAAATTTTTCCAGTTTATTTTAAATGGATTTTTAATTTAAACTAAATGACGGTTTGATCTTTGTGGAAGGCAAATTGAAACAAACTGATGCCTAAGTGTAAAATTGCCGGGCTTTTTATTACTTAGAACAGTTCTCGAGGGAACTAAGGGAGGTTGATCTTTTTGTGCTTGGAAAACTTAGAAACATAACTGTGGACGGTTGATCATGTTGAAACATACTGTCAGATAGACTTTAATCAGTTGCGGCTGTCAAGTCTTGCGGGTGTCTCCGGGAGCACTCATGATTTACTTTTTCTAATGTGAAAATTTAAAACTTTATTCAAACCAAGTGTGTTTGTCTGAATTTATGAAATACTAAGTGTATATTCAAACTTGCTACTTTATGTAAATGTAAACTTGTTGCCTATTTAAATAATTGGTATTCAAAAGCTTTTAGAAGCAAACTATAATGTAAAGTGTACTTTCATTCTCTGTCGCAAAAATAAAACCAGGAGTTTTAAGCTTCAGTCGTTTGCTAGATTTGATTAATTGTATTTTAGTGTAAAATTAAATATGTAGCCCATTTTTAGATTTTAGCTAGTTAAACAGTTAAATCCACCGTTGGTGGCAGCGATACCGACAGTTTAAGGTTAGGCCCCTTTAATTAGGACCGGCGCTTCATCCCCCATGCTGGGACAGTGTCCATGCTGTGTTGAATAACGTAAAAAGTCGTCATTAACACCGATTAACCTCAAGCTGAAACTCCACGTACACCAGGGAAACCGGGGGCGTTACAAGCACCTAAGCCGTCGTAGCGTCCGCCGTTACAGCGAAAATACGAACCACAACCATAGTGCCCGGCATGGCAACTTTCGGACGGCATCGTTCCGGTCCCGATCGGCTTGACCACCTCCTAGTCTGAGATCTGTGAGCTGTGCTGTGGATGCTTTGGGCTGGGGGGTTTTATGGGGGAGGGAGTAGACCCCTCAGCCGATCAATTTTAAGTTATTCGACTGGCTAATGAAAATATTCGGCCAATTTTCGGCTAGCTGGTCATAGCCGACTATTTTTTCGGCCGCTATCGGCTTGAGACAATTTCGGCGGCTATTGGCTTAGCCTACACGAACTTTAATATTTCCTACATTAAAATTAGAGCAATATAAAATTTCTTTAAGCTAAAGCGTTTGTTACGCATGTAAGTTTTAGTTTTATGCCACATTAAAGTCTTAAGTACGTAAACACAATTTGTAACACAACAAATGAAATTATAGGTTATACTGGCAAAGGAAATAAATTCAAATGACACCATTAAATGTAACATTAAAATTAAACACATTTTTTTAGTTTTCTGCAAACTTGATTTAACTTAATTACGTAATCTGCATTCTTTTAAAAACGTACCATGTTCGTGTGCGCATAGCGACTCCTCCTGAACTAAAGCACCTACGAAGATGAGACTAGTGTCTATATAAAAGATAATTAAATTACGCTTCGGATTACCTATTTTCCTTGCAGCAATTTGATTTTTTTGACCTCAAATATGCGGAAATGCCTCTAAAAATTGCTCATGATGTCAAACATCGATCAGGCGTACTATTCATGCAAACTTGGTTGGTAAAAGAAAAACCTAAAAAGACGACATGGCTAGCCTAACAAAAATGTGGCGAATATGCAGCTGACGTATTTCCGGCGGCGATTTCGGCTATCAGCGGCGGCTGAGGGGTCTAGGAGGGAGGGGGCGGACGTCTGCGACGACTGCCTGTTTTGGCGGCAAGAGAGGCAGGCAGGCTTGGGAGAGGGAAATTTGTTCGAGTCCCAAAACGAGCTGTACTACGTGAGGGCTTTAAAGGGAGGTGTAACGATCTGGATGGGCCTTTAAAAGGTAGAGACAGGGAGGTTTGCGCTGATTGGCTGGAGCTTAGGAGCTCTGAGTGGCTGGATCCAGGACCGTTGGAGCCGTTGAGGGTTTAGAGTTCTGGAAGGGTTTGGTGAATTGATGGAAACGCAACAGTCCAAACTACGATGTTACACATCCCAACTATTGAAGGAGGGGGGTGGGGAACGAAGTGTTTGCACAGAATACTTATTATTTTGGCATCTTATTACTGGATTGTTTTAATAGAAGGAAGATTCGTTTATAATTGCATTGGGAACATGGGGTGGTCACCCTCGGCGATTTTCGTATTAATATTTACACACAAAAACAAAAAGTGGTGTCCGGTAAAATTGCCGTAAAAATCTTTTAAAGTTGAGCACCAGGGTTGTGTTCAAGGGGCAAGTAAAAATAGTAAAAGAGTAAATAATTAACGTAGTGAAAAATGCTAAAACGCATTTAAAGTTGCGGCATTAACTTTGCAGTGGCAGAACTTAGTTATCATGGAAATTTTTCATAAAAATTGTGCGCGCTACAAATCAAATAAAAAATATAACATTTGACAAGTTCACATCCTATTTATGAGGTTAGGTACCTGTGCAAAGGAAGCTCCTCCTATTCCACAACTAATCTAAACTACGTCGGCTTTATGCCTATAAAAATTGAAAAGAAAGCATTACAAATGTACAAACTGGTTGGAGTTACGATGACCGGAAGTGTGTGCGTCGCGGCACAGTTTGGTGACTTTTTCTTAAGCTTGTAGCTGGAGAACCAGAAGGAAATTTTGAGTTCTGTTTTCGCAGGATGGAAGAATAAAGTTGTGGCTATTAAGAATTTATATGATGGGTCAATTCGGATGGTAACTCCTGGAGATACAGTGGTTTGAAGTCGGAGGTCTGACAAGTCAAGGGCGGGGGGCGCCAAGACTTGAGAAAAAAAAAAACTTGAGTTCGTGAAAACGATTTTTCCCGGAGGTTTTTTTGACAGCTGGAGTCCCGCTATCCTCTCCAAAAGGGTTTTGGCAAAAAGCCCTTACAGCTTCCTTCCTGTTTGACTCAAAGCCAAGGAACTAACATGAGATGTCATCCCTTACATTTTTCGTACCATACATTTTTGGTACCCATTCTTTTGGTTTGAGGAA
The DNA here is from genome assembly GCA_023313725.1 of Lithobius niger. Lineage (NCBI taxonomy): Eukaryota > Metazoa > Arthropoda > Chilopoda > Lithobiomorpha > Lithobiidae > Lithobius > Lithobius niger. Next base: position 9,944 of record JAHWFP010212055.1, on the reverse strand, counting down.
TGGCCAAAACCAATAGGGCATTTTTGCTACAGTCTTCGTCTTCATGCGTAGAGACTTTAACCCTGAATTTGCGGGCTAAGGAATTTTCATCGCCTGTCGCTCAACACCTGCTCCAGTGTCACCTGGACTTGACAAGAGGAGTTAGTGAGAGCAAGTGGCGTGTGTGGACCATTCTACCCATCCCTGTGCCCCGTCCGTTTTCCTTTTTTGGCTGTTTTTTCTTGACTCCCTCTTTCAGGCCGACTTGTACCCCATCTTCATCAGGCGGTTGTCAACTTGGTGCTGACCTGCCTGGGTGCCTCAGACGCTGGGAACAGCATCGTTATTTCTCGTTTGATGCATACCTTCGACAACCTCTGTCCTAAGGTTCGCCGCATTTTTTCCTCTTGGAATCATTCACTGATCTTGTCCAGTCTTATGGTGAACCCGTCTTTACTCCACCTGACTCAGAAGACGGTGTTTATTGTGAATTGGCTACGGTGGCTCCTCACAGTCAGCTGGCAGCCTTCTCAAGGGAAGATGGCCACGTGCATTTTACCAAGGATTGGTCTTCGGTTACGCTTTTGTGCCCATGGACTTTCGTGCGAAGAATCAGCGGACGGACGCTAATCCGCGTCCCGTCGTCATTAAGGCTTTGGCTCCGGTAGCGGACCCTTCATCGGGGAAGCGCTCACAGTCCGCACTCTGAAGGCTTACTTAGACTACTGTGTTTGAGGCTTCTTCGCAGTCGCAGCAGGACAGGATTTTGCCTCGCCTCCCTCTGTTCCTGCTGGTGGACAGGACCTCTGTTTCAACCACTTTGGCTTTGGTTCCTCTTCCAAGATAGCGACGTGGATCTGCGAGGTGATCCGTCGTATGCATGACATTGTTTCCGATCACCTTGACATTCTTCCGGCGGTGCGTGCACACGAATTGTGGGCGCTGGCTGCGTCTTTGGCGATCGTGACTGGTGCGCTTCTTGACGAAGTGATTGCAGCTTGCGCTGGCGGCACAAAAACACGTTCATTAGCCACTACCTACGGGACGTTAGTGGCTCAGTTGGTGGTGAAAACATTGAAGTTCATGTTATGGCTGGCTCCGCGGGGGACAATGCCATTGTGTGAAGGTGGGCACCTTTGTTGAATATTTTGTTTACTTGTTGGTATCATCTCCTAAGAGTTTAGCACGACCCACCTCCGTTTGGACAAAGTCAGCCTAAAGGTTGGTATTTTCGGATAGTAGTGAAAACTATAATTTTCAAGATAAAATTAGTTTTTACTTATCCTAAAATGCTTACCTTTAGTAACCCGCCCACCATCCTCACTTTTGCAAAATAGTTCAGTTCTGAAAACGCAAAGTGGCGGGAAGTGGCATTGAGCATTTAATCAAACAATTAAAGCTAAAAACTAAAGGTAAGTAATTTAGGGTAAGTGAAAACTAATTTTATCTTTAAAATTATCGTGTTTTTCCCCCGTTGTAATTGAAAACTTGTCTGTAGAGCAGTTTTTAAAATTTTAGACGTACCTTTCTGACGACTGGCATTCTGTTAGAGCAATCTTGCAAGCTCTGTGGTTTACTCTACATTTTGGTATGTATGTATGTCTTCTTTGTTCGTGCAAAATCAGTAATAGCAACAGCGAAATGTCAGGTCATAAAAGTTTGTGTAGAAATCTTACACTCTGAACTAGTATCTAGGTGGAATTTAAGTAAAACCAATACAACTGCGTATTTGCAAATTTTCGATAGGGATGTCGACTTAAGGTGTTAAATAAGCATGTCGACTTAAGGCGTTAGATCTTAAGTTTGTTTTTTGACGAAGAATGCAGGTGATTTTTGACAGACAATCATGCTTCTCGCGGAATGCTATCGGAGTTGTGATGCTGCCAATAGCATAATCAGAACTATTGGGCAAATTTAGACTTCGTGCTTAGTCCCTAATACGAATACGGGCTGATTATGCTCCCGAAGTGCCAACTAAGTGTAACCCGTGGAGTCGAGCCGCCGTAGCTCGTACGGCCCCACCGCATGTTACACAAATAAAACAGTCAGAGGTACATCTACGCCGTGGATCGGGCTAACGCTATCTCCATAAACAAAACAAAGTCAAATGAATAGGCATCAAGGTTGGGGACTGGAATTTCCTCCTTAGGTTTTATTCGCCTCTAGCATTTAATATTGCGAAAAGTCGGTTTGGGGGCAGGAACATTTCAGGAGCCAACACACAAAGTTTATGTACATTTCATCGACAGGCTCGGGAATTTAGCATTGGCAATGTGTGTCACATGGGAAAGTTGCATGAAAAGAAGGAAATAGAACAGATACACTTACAGAAGCGTCGGCCAAAAAGGGGTCCGGATTCCAAAGTGATAACAATTTCGTCAGGGAAAAATTGGAAAGGATGAACACATGAATACATCATTTTCGTCAACCAGACATCTTCAAAACAACTCCTATTGCAAATGGGGTAGGCGAATACCTGAATACACTTTACTCAAGACATGAGCAAACTTGGGCAAAACAGGACTTTTCCCCAAGGGACCAAGAAGGAGAAGAGAGTAAACAAAAACAGTTTAACAATAACACACCATGACAATGGTTTCTTAGGAGCTAGTACAATTGTATAGAGGAACAATGAGAAGGGAACAATAAGAATAAAACTTCTCAGGGCTTAAATTTAATGTAAGGCAACAAAGGGCCAAAGGGCAACAGCCCCAGGCACAAGTGGAAAAGGACACTGCCTGACATTTCCCCTTCGAGACCTGATAAGTTTTTTCACGTAATGTTTCATTCAATTGACTTAGTTACAATAAACCTCCTGCTCACGAACAACTCTTAGAGCAGACAAGTAAAGGGAACGGTAAAAGAGCACAGAGATATAAAAAAAAATACAATTAAACACATTCTGTAACTCTGTCACTCTTGGCTGTGTTCCCTCTCGTGGTCGTGAGATGGGGTAAGTCCGTATGGTAGCAGAGCGGCGGGTTTCGATCACACGCCTCAGGGGAAGAGGTTTCAAGAAACATACAATGTAAAATAGCACATAGCATCAAACAAGAGCTAGAAAATACAAAATCAAAGAGTGCGAATCAAGAGGAAAATAATAAGTTAGCAGCGCCAGTCTACGCAGTATTATAGGGCAAAACACATAGGATCTACGTTAGTGTGGTTTTAGTGGTATTCCAAATCAAAAAAAAACATTTCATACACTTGGCACTGGTTTAGGAGGACTGAAAAGTCTCCTCAATATCATCGTCGGAAATGACAACAATGGGCGGCCGGCACGTCGTGGTAGCAGACGAGATAATGACCGGAGGTAGGTCCCGTAGTCTCCTGGAGAAACGTTGAGGTTGAGGTGGTGGAGTAGGCATTGGCGACATTGGCGGCAGTAGTGGTGGAGGGATGGGTGCGACTGGCCTTGGTGGAGTATTTTCGTCGTGGTGTAGCGTGAGAAACGCTAACTATTTGAAGATGCCACTCCCACTGTTGGGATTTTCGCATGTGTGAGTGAGTGTGGGGATTTTCGCTTTCTTGAATTGATTGCCTTTGGAAATTAGGTTTTGCAATCTGTTCTTGCGTGAATATTTTTCCGTTGCGAGGTTTTTTTCGTTTTAAAATTTACTGTAATGTTATCTTCTCGTTTTGATAGGTTTTTGTACCCATTATGTTTATTTAGTTAGGGTTAGTTTTTTTACGACAGTGGTGGTGTCGGTGTGGCGTGCTCTGGGATTGGCTGGTGTGTCACGTGGTGTTTTCCCCTCGTTTTTCAACTAACCCACGACCATGTGAAGCATCGGTTCACTCTCTGCGTTACCTTTGACTGTGTGGCGAATTGTCTTGTTTGGAAACCACCATGTAGAAAAAAAGAAGTCAGTACAAGATAATTTCAGGGCCCGCCCGTGGCTCCTGTTTCCCGGTAGATAGGGACAGTCAATTTCCGTCGGTCGTCTGTTGGTGAAGTTCGGACGTCGGCTTGAACGCCATGAAGCTGGCCTGTCCTTCGTAATACTGCATAGCAAGCGTTTGTTGATGTTGGCGGTAACAGGAAAAATGTTTGAGCGATATACGAGACGTCCAATTCACTTCGGTTCCACGCCTGTTGTTTGGTACACTCCAATGTGTCTTCGTACCGTGAGTAACTAAGGCCGTGCTATTGCACTACAGTGTTTCATATATTCGTGAGAGGAATTTGTGAATTATGGTCGCTGCTGGAGAGCGTGTTCCATTTTGCGTAGTCGTTGTACTGTGGTCCTTTATGGGTAACAATAACTGAAACTCGCGAGACTCTTTCTACAAATTTGGGGTTGGGCCGCCACACTGTCGTTTAGTTTTTTTGCAAAGTGTTTATTATTTTTTTGAGTGTATTGGTTTAGTGTGTGATGTGTGTATTGATAACTAGGGTTTACTCACATCAGTATTCATGCAGCAGGAATTAACTTACCTAAGTAACGTTAAGCTTGTGGTTAACGCTCCTTGTGAGCTTTATGGAATTCAATGAGCATAGAATTATTTATCCGGGCTTGAATAATTAAGTGTGAACAGGCTTTCCTGTTGGTTAAAATTTGGAAACGGGAAAAAGGGTGAGATATGCCTAGGTTCCGTGTATGTTTTTTGTAGTAGCCTACTTGTGGTAAAATGGTTTATGGTTCAGAGGAACAGGCTTTAAACTAGAGAAAGTTTTGGAGATAGGCTAGGCCTACTACAACACTGACTTACCGGTGGAGTATATTTTCCTAGAATTGGTTATTTATTTTCTATTTATATGTGGGGTAGGGAATTAAATGTACATATGGGCATGCTGTAATTATTCGAGGTTATTCATTGACTAAGGCGACTGTAAAGAAATATTTTTGGGCTTGTCAATTAGAAATTTAGGCCTTGGTCAGTGTTTGTGAATTTATATAGAACTGGTCTAAGTTAGATTAGATCTGCGAATTTAACATTGAATTTTGTAGTGCCCTGCCTGGTTGTTATTTATTGAATAAATGTATATTTGTTTGTTAATTTGGTTGAATTTGTTCACCTTGGTCACCAGAATTTATGCATCGGCTCTGTGGTGAGGATTATAGGGGAGGGGAAAGTTTATTGCTAGCCTTTTCTTAATGGGAACCGCCTTCCTCAGTCGTTAAAAGTGTTACTGGGTTAAGCACGAAAAATAAGGTTCCATTTGGGGGCCTGTCCTGTTCATTTGGGGACCTCTCGGTTCATTTAAGTGGGTTTTCATTCAGTGTGATGCTTTCTGGTGAATAGGGTGGCCGAATTTGGTAAGAAATTCATGCAATGCAGTATTGTTGGATCTGGTAGAAATTACAGATGTGTGCTCGGTTAACAGGCTTCAATCGCCTGCAGTTGATTTGCTTGGTTAAGGCCTTAAAGTGGAAGCGGCATCTATTAATTTTAAGGGTATTATCAATTATTGTGATTATGACTGCTCCGGGGGGAAATCTTCCAAGAAGTAGGAGATTCACTCCTCATGGTGCGGGTACAACGCCTCCTCCGTCACCTGGTCGCTCGTTGAATCTTCCTTTTTCTGGTAGGGGTCGGGGTTTTACACCCGGTGGAGCTTCATCCACTCAGGTTTCAGCCGCTCAACAAGTAACGCTTGAGGCTGCGGAATATAATAGGCTAAAAGGTATTGAGGCTCAGTATTTCAAAGACCTTGCGAGTTTCGATGCTACGTGGTCGGGTACTAATAGGGCTTCAGCAGGTTTAGGGTCAGTGGTTCCCAATCCGCCCCCAAGGTTACCCAAGTTTCAAGTCGAGCTTTATAATGGTTCTCCCGCAGGTCCAGGACCCAAAAGTTTTCTTATTAGACTTGAACAGTTGAAATTAAGTCAGAATGTCCCTGATCGACTCTTCTTGGACCGTTGGGTCCCAGCTTATCTAATCGATGAAGCATTTGAATGGTACATGGTCAGCATTGGTTGGAACTCATGGGGTGAGTTCAAAAGCGATTTTATGTGTCATTTTCAACCGCCCAATGCTGATAATGCTGTCTATGAATGCATTATAAATAGGTGTCAAAAAGATGGTGAAACAGTGGCAGATTATGCTGAGGATATGCTGAAATTCTTTCGTCAGCTGGTGGTGCCTGCTGATGAAGCTGCTAAAATGCGTTACATCTATAGAAATCTTTCCGGCCCAATTAGGTTCATGTTGACAACCATACCTATTTTACTGTAAGAGCCTTAATTGCTGGTGCTCGTAGGGTCGAGTCTTGCATGGATGTCGTGGTTCCAATGGTTGAAACGGCCAGTAGGGGTTCCCCTTCAGGTCGTCCGCAGGCGAATCAAAGTAACCTCAAGCGCAGTCAGCCCAAGACTGGGGCTTGTTACATTTGTGCTGAAACGGATCATTTTGCTAGGTTATGCCCGCAACGTATCGATAGTGGCTCACAGCCCTCTAGGCCGGAAAACCGCGGAGGGACCCCTCCAGTGCCAGGGGTGGGGTCCCAGAAAAGGTAGTTCGGTCTTTGCCAGCGGAAGATCTCATTGGGGTGGAGGAAATTGTAGGTTACCCCAGACCGGGTAAGGTTGCATTGGTCGAAGTTGAAATTGAGGGTTCCAAGGTCGTAGGTCAGTGGGATGGTGCTTCACCTTATACTATTGTTGGGCCTAATTTTTTTCAGCTTTTTATTCAAAAAGGGTTGCGCGTTCGCCCTTTAAAAGAAGCCATTCGTTCTGCCGGTGGTGAAGGGTTTCCTACTTTAGGTTGGGTCATTGTGAGAATGAAATTCCCCGGGAAGGAAATTCTTCATCCAGTTGTGATTGCCGAGAGCTTGGCCCAGTCATGCCTTATTGGATCTGACGTCATGGATCTCCATGGGGCAGTTGTGGAAATGACCAACACTCGCTGGTACTGGTTGGATGTTCCTTGTTTGAGATTTCCATTTTGTGGGTCCATGGCTAAAACTTCCTCCGTGAATTTAATTCAGGGGTCCACCTTAGTGGAGAGAGTTAGTTCAGCAGACCTGAATGACGAACAGAAGGAAGGTCTGATGTGGGTTTTTGAAAAGTATCCATCGGTGATGTGCGATGAGCCGGGTCGAACATCGCTGATTACTCATCATATCGATACGGGGGATCATCCTCCCGTCTCTTCTCAGCCCTACCGTATGCATGGTGCCAAATTGAAAGCGCTGGATGAAATATTGGATGAAATGAAGAAAAGAGGACAAATCTTACCCACGCAAGGACCATGGGCGTCTCCTGCGTTTCTCCGGCCTAAGAGTGATGGCTCATTTAGGCTTTGTGTTAATTACCAGCATTTGAATGCTATTACGGTCAGGGACAAATATCCCTTACCTAGAATTGACGAACTGATTGACATAATAGGACAGCCTCGTTATATAACTACTCTGGACTTGCGCAGTGGTTTTTGGCAACTTCCTCTTGATGAGGAGTCGCAGGTTAAGGCGGCATTCATATGTCCCCGAGGTCTTTTCAAACCTACCGTTCTTATGTTTGGTTTCCACAACTCACCTGCATCATTTCAACGACTTATCAACCACTTAATGCTTGATTTGCAGATGGAAGGGGTGGTAGCCTATATCGATGACATAGTCATTGCTTCGCAAGATTTTGCGTCTCACTTAAGAACACTGGATAAGGTGCTTACTCGCCTGCAGGATGCTGGGCTTACGGTAAACATGGATAAGGTCCAAGTTTGCCAACCGGAGACAAAGGTATTGGGTACCATCATTTCGGCCAGTGGTGTCAGGGTTAACCCCGAAAAGGTTGAAGCAGTCAAGTCAATGCCTCCTCCACGTACAGTAAAGCAGGTACGTCAGTTCTTGGGTCTCACCTCCTATTATAGGAGATTTGTCCGTGGGTACTCTCACATATCGGAACCTCTGAACCGTCTTTTGGACTCCGGTCATCGTTGGATCTGGACTCAGGAATGTGAAGAAGCATTTTCAAGGTTAAAGGAACTTGTCTGTTCGGCTCCGGTTGTTCAGGCACCCAACTTTGATCTCCCCTTTGTACTTCATACGGACGCGAGTGCGGTAGGAATTGGGGCCGTCCTCCTTCAGCAGGATCCATCCAAAGGTAAAGGACTGGCTACCATTCAGTACGCAAGCAGGGCCTTGTCGGCTATTGAGAGGAAATACTCCACTGTTCAGCGGGAATTTTTGGCTATCGTGTGGGCAGTCGAAAAGTTCCGTCCTTATCTGGAAGTTGGTCATTTCACGGTGTACACTGATCAGAAGAGTCTTCAGTGGCTCAAGGTGGCTAAGGATCCCACTGGACGCCTGGCTCGTTGGGTTATGCGTCTTCAACCCTTTGATTTCTCAATCGTGTATCACCCGGGGAAAGGGAATCTTGTGGCAGATTCCCTCTCCAGGTCCCCTGCATTCGAAGAGAGCTCAGCTGTAGTCTCGGCTTTGGTTAGGAACGTAGTGGTGCCGGGTCTTGATGAGATCGGTAGTGCTCAGCTTCTGGACGTTGAAATGGGTTATGCGCTCCGCATACTGCAGGATGGCGAGAAATGTCCCCCTGGCAAACTGGGTAGGCAAGTCAACAAGTTGTTGAAGGGTGTGGAACTTAGAAGTGGAGTTCTTGGTCGCATCGTCAAAACCAAAGATGGTGAGGATCGCTTTTGCATCCTGGTACCTAAATCTTTGAGAAACCGTCTTTTGGCAGTTTACCACGATTCCGTAGTAGGTTGTCACTTGGGAGTTCTTAAGACATTACGGAAGATCCAGCAATCCTATTCTTGGTTGGGAATGTCACGAGATGTGGCTGCGTATGTACGGGGCTGTCGGAGGTGCCAACTGTTTAAGGGAGAGACACAGCTCCCCAAGGGCTTGATGGGTAGTTCTAACACCCTCACCAAACCATGGGATGTCCTTTGTGTGGATTTAGCAGGTCCTTATCCTCGTTCGAAAAGTGGCAACACTCACCTTTTGGTGATAACTGACCACCTCACAAAGTGGCCCGAGTTGTATCCTCTGAAAAAGGCGACGGCGTTGGCTGTTGCCAAGGTTCTGGTTGGTGAAGTTATCCCTCGGTATGGCGTTCCGAAGTTTATCTTGTCCGACAATGGACGCCAGTTTGTAGCGCGCGTGGTTAAATGGGTCTGTCGCCTCTTTGGCGTGAAACAGGTATTCACCTCATTCTATCATCCGCAAGCAAACTTGGCGGAACGCACCATAAAGACGGTCAAAGGCATGATAGCAATGAGTCTTCACGAGGATCATCGTGAATGGGACCGGAACTTGCAGTATGTTTGCATGGCTTTGCGTACTGCGGTGTCAGAAAGTACAGGGCATACTCCCTCATACTTGATGTATGGTAGAGAAATGCGCTCGCCTGTCGATCCTGTTACGGAACTGGAAACGGACACAAATGCTGACCTTTGGGCAGTGGAGGTGGCTCGCAGGACCAGGAATGCAATAAAGTCTGCACAGGATGCGATTCAGCTTCAGCACGAGAAGAATAAGGAGGCTTACGATGCTCGTCATCGTGACGTATCGTTCAAGGTGGACGACTTGGTTCTGAAGAGGAGTCATTTTCAGTCTTCTCAAGTTGCGGGTTTCATGGCAAAGCTCGCGCCTAAATGGCAAGGCCCTTATAGGGTGTGTAAGGTTCTTTCCCCATTAACCTACAAACTTTGGGATGTGGGTCGGCAAACTGAAATGACTGGGACTTTTCATGTCTCTGAGCTTAAAGTGTTTAATGAGGCAGCTATCCCGGAACAGCGACATGCCGTACTTCCTGTGGGAGAAAGAACTCCTCAGATTCAAGCTGATGTTCAGCAAGGTGTATCTTGGCCGGATGATGGGGAGGACGAGGACTCAAACCGGGGAAGGAGGTTGAGACCACGGGGCAACGTTCAGGCTAGATTTCGTCAGGCGATTGTCGATATTCTAAAAAGGGTGTAAACGAAGTGGGGACACTTCTTTTTGGAAGGGGGAGTGTATGTAGCGTGAGAAACGCTAACTATGTGAAGATGCCACTCCCACTGTT
>JAHWFP010211990.1:29825-50462 GCA_023313725.1 Lithobius niger | reverse complement strand
CTCCTATCTGTCGACACGATAGCAGTAGCCACCTAACAAAAAAAAAAACATGTCATCTCATCATCCAACTTTCAACAAGTTGCAATCCGCAAATCCTACCACTGAATCGTCTTTCTCCCTGTAAGCTTCTTACGGTTCCCCTGACCCGCCACTCTTTGCCGCGCTCTTCGATTCGCTCCCCCTATACCTTCGATTCTTTCCCCCATTCTGTTTCCCCCCACTTTCCTCCGCAGGAACCTCCTACACCATCCTGCAATTTAGCTGTCTCCGTCTAAATATTTAATTTAGGAATTTATTCATATGAGTCAGAACAAAATTCTTCCCCCTATACATTTTATAAAAAAAAAAAAAAACGCTTTCCCACAATCTAGATGTTATGAATGCCTTCCTCCTCTAATCCACTAAAAAACGGAAAAAAACAACTCTTTATTTTGTAAGAACCGAAAGAAAAGGAAAGAAAGGGTAAGAGCAGATTTCGCAACTCCTCGCCTTCTGTACAGCTTTGTTGTTAATACGGCACTAATATGGGTATATGCGTACATCGTATAGGCCTACACTGTATAGGCCTATACCATATAGGCCTACCTCGTTCAGGACTTCTGAGACATACTGTAAATCATCCAAATCTGTAAATCGTCATGAAATCCGCAAATTCAAGTGAAGTCATGAAAATCCGAATAAATCTTGCAAATCCGTACAATTCTTGCAAATCTGTGGAAATCTGTACAAATCTTGCAATCCGTACAAATCTTGAAAATTCCGCGCAAATCATTTCAAATCTGCTCAAAACTGCGTGTATCAATGCAAATTTCTGCAAATCTATTGTAGTGATTTTGGATATACCGATCTCGTATACGCTGTATCCGGGTTTGTCGGACCTCTCGGGTCGAAGGCTCCTCCAACTTCGTTTGCGCATGTATGTATGTAGGACTCCGTAGTAACGAGCAATGCAATTGAGGGGGGGGGGGGGGGCCCGTTTTAAAAATGAACACGCTTGTTCAATTTTCGAGTTGCTATGTAAGTTTTTTTTTAACGCGCGTTGGATTGTTCACAAAATATTCGTCTGTGTGTAGGGGGACTTCGACATTAAAAAAAAAACAATGTACACGCTGAAATTATATTTTAAACTGTAAGGAAATTTTAACACTTTCAGCCCCGCATTATGTTTGGTGTTTTTTTTTATTTAAGATGTCAGTTAAGTCGGTCGATGGATTCGAACCGGCATTCACTTGGAAGACGAGAACGCTGACGACTGTGCTGTTGCTGCTCGCTTTGCTCGGGGTTCCTCCGGGGATCCCTCCAAAGCTTGCGGTGCGCATGGGGACTTAGTTTTGGCCCGTCTATAGTTTGTCCTTTTTTTTTAGGACGCCACGACTTACGGTTAAGCGATGGCATGTAAGCGAGTAGTCACTGATAATTATTGATAGATCGAAATTTTTTAATAAGCGCTCAAGAATCTCTTTTCATGTTCTTGGTTTTGAGCAAAGTGTGATTTTAATCTTGTCCATGACATCAGTGCGCAGAAGCTGTATGCTACAGGGTACGTCCAATAAACACCAACATACTGTGCTTTTTTTTTTTTAACTCAGAAGATATTTAACACTGTATTCAAAAGATAACATCTCGGAATTGAAAAAAAAAACTGCTTAAAGGAACATAAATCCTTCCGGTATATCGTGCGACCTGTTGAGAATAGCGTTGGCAACATTTACACAGGTTAGAGTTAATGTCGCAAAATCATCTCGCACAGAAAAAGAAAAAAACAAGAAAATGACTGTGTTGGTAACATTTACATATACTTTTGAACTAATCTCGCAAAACTGAGTCTTAACACGAAAGCCAACAGGGATGCTATTTGCCTTTAAGCTTGTGGCACACTACTCTGTTCCGTTCCGTCACATCACAGGCCGTCAAATTTCTGTATGGATTAAAAGTATGTAAATTAGAGAAGCCGCGTGTACTGCTCTTTCCCGTTCCGGGACGACCCATCGGCTGACGGACGGAATTGTCGAAGCAGAAAATTTCAGTCAAAAAACTGATGGCATCGGAAAGGTGTATACGCAACCTGCCGTCAGTCGACGGCCGTCGTCGCCCGTCACGCACCTGCGCACACCGGTATTTTCCCCAATACTAAATACTGATATGAACCTATTTCAGTTGCTTTCTGGACTTAGTGCGTCCGGGATCCGCCCCAATGCCAACCCCACAGTTAAGGGACAAGCTCTAAAATGTGCCGTGGTGGTAGTCAAGGGGTTGCAGAAATTCCAAATTTACCTAACTGATGGATCAAGGCTAGAAGTCGTGGTTCAGTTTTGGTGTTGGTTTAATAAAACATTTGAACGATAGTGTGCTCTGGCTCGCCAGAAGTTCTTGGGCGACACTAACCTCGGCTTAAGGCCTTAAATGGAACGTCAACGGCATTAGGCTTACTTGGGGAAGTTTAGATTTATAAGTTTCGGGAAAATTTTGTTAAGTTGGTGACTGCTAAACTAAGTAGCAACGGGGTTGCAGTTATGGACTAGCAACAGGATGGGTCAAGTTTGAATTTAAGTTGGGGATTGGGGAAATTGGGGAAAAATTCTAATTATACGGCCGAAATTACCTTTTGATGCGGGGAGTTAGAGAGTTGGAGGCGGAATGGAAATTTTAGGTTAATAGCTAATTGTTAGGAGCACCCGGCGGATGATCAAGCGAGCTCAAGCGTTACAATTGATGTCAAGCATCATGTACAGACAATTCACAGCTATGTATTGTTACAACAATGGATCAAATATCGATTATATTAACTAAAATGAGTATTAATTTTGACAATGGCACATGACAATTTGACGTCAGGTGGTATTCGGGCTTGGCAGATGACGTCCGCATGACCTTGCTGGGGTGGTAAAATTCCAACGTTGAAATCCGGAATTAAACTCGCAACAAGGTCATCATGCCCGAAGCGTAAAGAATTAATACCTGATTTACTATACGACATTATATTTAATTATCTACTTACGGTCACTAAGCGAAGTGCAGGGACGGAAGCAATGTGCGCTGCACCATCCGATGTCGTCGAAACGGGACGCAACGGAGTAGCTTGCTACATGCTGTACTATGAGTAGTTTGAGCGTAAGCTACCAAACCCGACAGTTTCACTTTCACGAAGTCCACACACAGTTTTTCCAGGAAAAGAGGCGCATGGATAGTTGATATTCCAGATGGTCTGCGTCAGCAGTCAATTTTAGTTACTGTTATATTACACTATTTTGTACCCGGCTTCACCCCGGTTTTGGTGCCTGGTGTTATTGTTGGATTAGTTGCGTTACATTTTATGTGTTTTACAATTCTATTGAATTGTTTTCATCTGTTTGTATTGTTACTTTGCTGCGATGCTTGGGGAGGCAGAACATTTTTTTTTTTAAACTGAACCGTCGAAAGGTGAAACTTAGTGAAAATCATGTCAACTAAGGATGGCCCCCAAATGATAATGGTACTTGCTAAATGATAATTCACGGTACTTCGTCGTCATTCACTCAATATTTTTCATTTCGGTCATGGCTGTATCCATTAGTTTGATATTATGAAAGTTGTTACAAAAAAAAAAAACAAAAAAAACCCAACTATTTAGCCAATTCTGTTAAAAGAACATACGAAGCATCCTGCGCGAAGTAGTTTTTGCAACATTTACGTAGGTTAGAGTGAATGTAGCAAAGCCTTTTCTCACGAGGGGAAAAATAGGAAAAATGAATGCCTTTGCGACATTTACTGTGACACGTCTGACGTAATGTTGCAGAACAGACCACACAGAAAAGCCAACCGGAAGGAATCTAGTACCTTTAAATATTTCTCAGCGTCCGTGTAGCTATGTTTTATGTGAATTTTTATTTTCCGCACTGCTGACACAACTCGGTTTTCGACGTAACGGAAGATTCGAGATTTTGTGAACCCCTGCCAATTTTATCTCCGAAGCAGGCTAGCCACCTATTAATTACTTTCAACTACGACCAGTTGCGTGTCATTAACAGCATCTAATCACAGCCGTTTCTATGAAAACTATAACTAAAGCAAAAAATTAATAGGCGTTGGGAAGCCAAAAAACGATAGCGAAAAAGATTCCTTTCCTACCCCATCGGAAATTGGAAAAAAATTTTTTAAAAAAGTTGTTGCTATCTCTGCCCCAAGTGTCAAAACGCAAACGGACTATGTTGATGGGAGGATAGACAGAAAGTACGAGGATAGAGAGAAAACGGAAGTGTTGGGCCGCGACTCTGTGACGCGCCCATACATCAACGCTAATTACGTGATAAAAAAAAAAAGATTACGAAAAAAAGTGACGGTACTTGAAAAAAAATTTCCCTTCGGCTCTGGTTCGTCACTGTCATTTGCAATTGGCCAATCGTCGTTGATTGGCCGGAAAGGGTTGGACGTGACACAGCTGGGTGCGTAATGTGCCATTGCGCATGTGCAGACCACGCCCTCTAACGGTAGTTTTGGCCAACGAGTCTTAGGTAATTAAAAAAAAAAATAGAGAAAAGAAAAAATATAACTCGTTAATTTAGCTGAAACACGACCGGGGAGAGAAGAAAGGGAACAAAACTGAATCTGACTGTCTGCCTGTGATTTGCAGAATTTGCTCGTTTCTTTTGGCGTGAGCCCCCAACCTGACTGTGCCCGTGCTCGCGTCGAAAATGGCGTGTGAAAGATTCAATAATTTCTTTTTTTAGCAAAATGGTTACTTTCATCATAAGATAATCTACACGAGCAAGTGAAATACGACGTCAAACTTTTAATAATTTTATAACCATTAATTATTTTACCTCGTTCTCTTACCTTTGATTTATTTTGCAGATTCCGAAAATCAAGAAAAGTGCCATTGGAGAGCTCTCAAAAACAAAATAAAATTGTCAAAGTCAGGATTTTTGTTGTAGATTTAGAGGCTTTCGAAACCTAAAAAGCTGATATCCCCTAAAATCCAACGATGGAAATATGTCTCCATGTCTTCCAAAATTGGGAACGTTTTGCAAATCCGCCAAGAAAGGCTGCCACCAACTTCTTCCTCCCAACTCATACGTTAGTTGACGTTATTTGCATTGGATGAGGGCACTTATAACCAGAAACGTAACAGGGCAGCATTAAACATAATATCTTCCTCCTGGTGACCAAAGAAAAGCTTGACTAAAGCCTTTATTCTGAATGACCTTTTCAGGTTCAAATTACCTTTGAAGTAAAATTGTTAGAGCCACATACATTCATAACAGCTTATGTCTCTTTTCTTCAGGATTTGAGAGGACTGGTTACGACAAATATGATCGAGTATTTAAGTCATGGATCATTGTAGCTTGTGTCCGAATGCCTGCAATGTGCACGCTTTTTTGTGGCCTCCTATAGCACGGTGCACCATGGGGCAAGGTGCCCTGATGGTTAGCATGACCGTCTCCTGTGCCAGAGATCCCGGGTTCGAATCCGGCCTCAACCACCCCTGGCTTTTTCGGGCAGAGAAGGGACCTGTGATGTCTCGTGCCCATGCCGGTTGCGGCATGTAAAAGAACCTAGGATATCCTATAGGATTTACCTAGCAAAATTGACCATCTCTCCTTCTGGTGCCATGACTAACGTTGGATGCGCGTCAAAAAGCTACAGCACGGTGCACCAACCTGTGGCAAAAACTTCGCAAATTGCGTTCGAAACTTGCCAACCTTGTCATGTTTTATTTAGGTTTTTTTGCAGTTAAAAAAATGAAATGAGAGCTCATTTTACGGTTATTCTAATTTGCATGCGGGAAAAAAGCTATACCGTAGAGAGCACGACGTGCGATGACGAGCCTTAAATTTAGAGCCACCGCGCACTAAGCGACCAAGCCGCGCGACCAGACCGCTGCGCCCAACGAGATTGTTTACGATATATGTAGCACCGCGCACTTGGCCGCTGCGGCCAGTCAGTCGCAGCGGCCACTAGGATCCCGGGCGGCGTGCAGGCGATCACACGACGACCATGCTAGCGCTGTGTTTATTTTTAACCGCGTGATCGAGAATTGTCAATGAAAAAAGGACGTGGCCGCGCTGTACGTTGCCACGATTTTTGGCCGCAACGACCACTGGCCGCACGAACTGGCCGCCCAGTGTCGTAGAAATGATATATGTGTGCGTGTTTGTACCTCTACACGTTCGGATGATGGCACCTCCAAAGATGAGACTAGTAGCGCTAAATGAAAGACAATTAAATTACGCTTTAGATAGACCTATAATTCTCATCGCTATAACTTGAATAATTTTTTACCATTAAAAAAAAATTCAAGTTACGGAAAAGACGGCTCTGAAAACTGATCAGGGTGTCAGCGTTACGGTTCAGGCAAGCTTATCAGAAAGAAATTTGGTTGCAAAAACAAAAATAATAAAAAAGGACGAAACATTTTGCATCGTCTTAGCATCATCAACACTACATTTATAGTGCTAAAACATTTGGACGCACGGAAAAAGCATATCTACATGTTTTAAAATGAGGTTGTCAAACATTCGCGTTTCTGTTGCACCGAGGTGCGCGATTAGCAAGGTAAGAAGAACGTTTTCCACGTAAAGTAAACCTTTACTACCTTTATTACCTTTACTTGATAGTAAACCTTTTCATATCAAAAACCAAAACTGGGAAAAGGGACCGCCAAGTTCCGAATGGTTCGCCCCTTCAAAGGCGTGATATCAACACACCTAACATTCGCCAAGTTAATTGCACCGAATAATAGCTCGACGGTTAAATGAAAACTAGAATATTGCTAATTTCGGTAGCAATGTTCAAGTTTTCATTTAATGTCCAAAGTATTATTGGGTGCGATTAAGTTGACGAATGTTTTGGTGTGTTGATATCACTCCTTTGAAGGGCCGAGCCATTCGGAACTTGGCGGCCCCTTTTACCAGTTTTGGTTTTTGATAAGATATCAGTCCTTTTTTTTTTAATTGTGTATTAGACTCAACTCCACTACCGTGCAGATGTGGAATAAAGTGGCACGTCAACAAGAAATTGGTTTTCAACACTTTGCTACTAACTTTTGCCTAAAGGCCGAACCATTCTCAACTTAGTCACCTCTTTATAGGTTTTTGGTTTGATTTTAATTTTGTTGTAATTTGTTTTATTTCGTTAGTTTTGGTGTGTTGATATCACTCCTTTGAAGGGTCGAACCACTCTCAACTTGTTGTTCTCTTCAACAGTTTTTGGCTTTGTTTATTTTGCTTTGTTTTTACAGTTGGTTTATTTTTCGTGAATTGGACGTGAATACAATTTCTTTGGGAACGTTGTTTAGATTTATCGTGCTACACTAGTGTGTGTCTAGGCACGCACGTCAGTATACACGTTGTCATTGTCTACAATTTGGCCGTTCAATGAGAGACGATGCCGACAATACTATCAAAAGTTATAACAATATTTTCGTACTTACGCGCCATCCCACGCCATCCTCGTTACACCCCTAGGCTCCAAACCATAAAAGGTTCGCAGTTCGTAACGTACTTCAGCCATTCGTCTAGTTTCATAGCTGGAAGCCTTCCCGTTATCTCGGTAGCGATGAATAATCACCCTATGGAAATTAACATGGAGATGAGCGGACTAGAAATTAGCTAGCTAGTTATTTGCAGTGTTATTGAGGGTTGGTTTTTGCATTGAAAGCAGCTTAGCTGGCATTCCTACACGAGTTAATTTTTGTCAGGTGGGTCATATCTCTTAATTTCAACACAATTTAAGCTTTTGTACCGCATTATTATTTTCATCCAAGTACCTGAAATGTGCCCAACTATGCTCCAGAATTTAAGACACTGACGCTATGGCGTCGCGCTACAATGGTTTACAACCTCGACAATTGAATTGATGTGATGATTGTTGCCTAACTTGGTGTGTCTAGATCAACGTGTTTCTGGCTTTTCTCCATATTTTATGTGGTGGTTCTGCCATCTTCGTAAGGAGTGCTTTACTTCCGGAGGAGTAGGCCAAGTAACAAACATGTTAACAAAGAAACAAATCGTACATTTTGAATGATGTAGATGAAATGCAAGCTGCTGACGAAGGTGCTGAACGAAATGCGAGCAACAATTGTGATGATCTTCTGTCGAAATGAATATATCCATTTTGTGATGCTCTGTTTTGTTTTGTGGATTTTAAGGATTTTTTTTAATGCAGTCAGGCTGCGCAGGCTGCTGAGAAACGTGATGAACGAGTGAGTTTCGCTGATTTTAAAGATTTTTTTTTAATGCAGGCATACACCAATGTCGTTTCGTTTCACGCTTTCAAGCCGTTTGCTGCGATCTTGTCACATTTAAACAGTCAGTCAGCAATTGGTAATTCCGTGAACTGAACTGAATTGACTGATCAATGATAATGCGGTGTGTGGCGTTGAGAATGTGAAATAGGCATGGATTCTGAAGCAGGAAAAAAAATAGAATGGGTTTTTTTCTGTATCTCTGACGCCCATTCAAATCAACTTCGTCACTGGCTTCGTCATTCTTTCATAAATACTAAAAAAAATAGCATGAAAAGGCATGGATCCTCAGTGAATGAGTTGGGGTATTGGTGTGCACAAAACTGGAACCAAAATGACGAAAGAATTTTTTTGAAGCCGTCTTTCCTTTTCTGAAAGTTAATTAAGGCGATGGGGTAAAAACCGTTGTTGCATTAAAAAAAAAAAGACGAAGCAAAAACCCACTTTTATCAAAATTGCTACGATTAGTTTTATGGTCACAAAAGCAAGCTTTCTCGAACACACCTACATTTAATGGATTGGAACAGTCTCTCTTCTTTTCTTTTTAAAAAAAAAATTCGTTTACCGTTTTATAAAAGTTTAAAAAGGCGACCCGATGTAAAATTTATGTATACATTTATTTTTTTTTTTTTCAACTTCTTCTTCGCGGCGATTGTGAACGCGAGCGAATCTCGCCTTTTAATTTCATTCAGGAAATTGCAAAAAAAAAAAAAAAAAAAAAAAAAAAAAAAGTTGTTTCATAAATAGTGGTGCGTGAGCATGGGTATTGAAAAATCCGTGCATGGCGAATTGAGGTAAAGTAATGAAATTTCTCTCTTAACTGAACGGACATTGTTCGCGGTTCACATAAAGTAAATGCAAGTCGACCATATGCCAAGAAGGGGAAAAAAAAGGCACCAAATATAAAATTGCACTTACGCTTTATTCGAACCTGTCTCGGATTCGAACCGTGAACCCACCGATATACCGATATACCCACTCGTCCACTGGAATAAATCTCATTCAATGCCAAGGCGCCTTTCGACCGAAAGTGCTCGGCCGTAGATCAGGGAGAGGGAATACAAATCGGTACAGGCTAAATGAAAGATTAAATATCTCTGGAGCAATGAAAAGTTATTCTGGCCATTCTTATCTCGTACCAAGTAATAGTTATTGGTTAGAAGCGAGGGGTTATCGGTTTTTAACCGACGGCTGCGATCATTGGCCCGGCTCGAATATGCAAAGGTCGAGGACGTCAGCCCGAGACGTTTGCATACGAGAGCCGGGACAATGATCACAGCCGTTGGTTAAAAATCAATAACCGCGAGCTTCTAGCCAATAACTGTTTTATGCCACGGTTGGGACGTCTAGCTAACTCTTATTTTATTAAAACGTGTTTGTGTTTTGTGAAAATATCTCGA
This sequence comes from Lithobius niger, assembly GCA_023313725.1. Taxonomy (NCBI): domain Eukaryota; kingdom Metazoa; phylum Arthropoda; class Chilopoda; order Lithobiomorpha; family Lithobiidae; genus Lithobius; species Lithobius niger. The sequence continues at coordinate 40,841 of JAHWFP010211990.1, read as the reverse complement.
TATGAATGAAGGTCATTCCATTTTAGTTTATGGAGGGTGGAGTGGATGGTAGACGGACGAGTCCTTTGCGTCCGTTTGTGGGGGGAATGGGTGGGAAGGAGACGAAGCGTCGTTTCGCCATATTTCACGCTAGCCAGCTCGCTTGTGTTTTCGAAGCTTTTCGGAGTGATAGAACTTAGATAAAAGGCCGCAGGGATAGAATGACATTCTGGGAAGGTATGTAATCATTTTGAACGTTTGTAGTTTGAGAATTGTTTAAAAAATACGATAATAGGGTATCGGTATGAATGAAGGTCATTGCATTTTAGTTTGTGGAGGGAGGGGGAGGGATTGAGGCTTAATGGCGCGTCGACAACTTGGTCATTAGCGCCAACCTCAGTTACAGTGCAGTGGTCCGGGTTGCCACTGCACCACACATTACAGAGATGTTATTCAAACCCCTAATCTAAATCTTGTCATACATCTGCACCTCCTGCAAAAATTGAAAAACACCGGACAGGAGGACAGACTTATCGCCCAACTGACGTGCAATGTCATGCGGAAGATGGAAACGACGGCGAACACCATCAAGATGGCGACAATCAACAAGTAAGTACCGGACCGTAAGTGGCTGTCGACACCAATAACATTCAGGAGGGTCAACCCCCCCGCAAAACGAAACAGTGAGTAAGTCGGGTGTGACCAATGCGCAAACGGGCCAACACAACCTCTTCACGGCGACTACGGCGAGGAGGGGGGGGGGGGGAAGTTAACGCAGAGTGAATAGCTTGTAGGCCACACATATAAGAGTTTGCAGGGATGGGATTTGGTTCCATTTAAGTAATTCGTTTTGTACGCTTTTATTGCGTTACGTTTTTTTTTTTTGCAAGCTGTATTTGGTTGTCGGTGTGTGCGTTCCCGGTGGTCACGTGATCCGGAAGTGTCAAAAGTGTGGGTTATCGGAAAAAACTGTTGGTTATCGGCAAAAGTGTGGGGTAACTTGATAACCCACACCTTTTGCGACGACGCACACTTCCGGTGTTGGTTAACGGGATTTAACCAACATAAATTTAGCGTGGCGTTGAGTTAGCGTGACGTCACAGCCGTGGTATAACATTTAAGATAATGCACTTAAATTTTCGACTCAAATTTTCGACTCACTTCAGGACATTATCAAAGGCAGGACAACACACAGACAGGTGGTTAGGAATCGTTCGTTACCTACCTGCGTGTGCCCAAGTGATTCAAAAATTTATTAAAGTGACACCCGGCCTGTCTTATGACAGTTCGCTGTGGTCGCCTTCCGCGCAAATACGAACACGAAAGTCATCTGAAATAGTAGCTGCGTTCTTCGCACGTAGCTACTGTCTCATTTGACATTGTGCCTATTATAGACGAACCAGCATGACCACATTAATCGTGTCGTCACAATCCGGAATGATTCTAGTATTTTAACATCACAATTCATAATTTTCTAGGCTAGTGTCTTATAATTTTGCTTCGGCGATCTATTGGAATAATTAATTTTAATTTTTACCGCATTACGCTTTTAGGTTTTTGATCTCATGCTAATTTTAGAAAATTAGTACATGCACACACAGAGATGAAACGTCATGGTTATTGTAAGCACGCAATGCATCATATACTTACGGGTCGTTCGTAAATAAATTTCCATTATATTCAACAGAAAACCTCCTAGGCGCCACATTTAAAAAAAAGGATTTTTAGCTAGGGAAAGACTAACGGTAAGGAAATAGACCTTTGGGGCCGTACTTGATGTGGAGGATCGAGAAAAATGGCGCTGGGAGGTACATCTCTTTAAACGGTTTTGTGTAACAGCATTTAATGTGGCGGTCGGAATTTCCATTTTTTTTTTTTTTTTGCTGTATCATTTTAAATCCTTTCTGGACGTCTTAGTAGGACGTCCCCCGGACACTCCCCTCCTCTACTGAAACGTCTTACTAGAGATGAAATCCTGGAGATTCGAACCGGTAAACCCCGTATCCACCCCTGTATCCACCTCAAGTGAGTCGAAAATTTGAGCCCGATGTATTTTCCAGAATAGAACCCATAGGTCCTGAAAATATCATAGACCAGGGGCGACTATAGGCTGACCTTTACCAACGTTCAACCACGATGATCACCATGATCTTTAAGTTACCTCAAGTCCACCTTCCGTTCAAAGGCTTCCTTTGGCTTAAATATGTAGGTTAGTTCAAAAATAAAGTTTACGAATAAATAATTCATCGGACGAAATTTCTTGCTAGGCCACTCACGTTCTAGTAGTCTGACGTTTTTTAAAGTTCGGCTTCAAAAATGTGCGTGAACTTGTCTAATTCCTGTTGTCTTCTTTAAAAGAGGAAGGGAACACAAAAAAACAAAAAAACTTGTGGATCATGATCACGATGGCTAAGCCGAGGAGATAACAAGGGGAGGTGATGGAAACACGTGATTACCGTGAGGGAGGGAGGGAGATGCGGTCTAGGTATATATAGGTCAGAGGTTGGAACATCGTGCTTGGATGCTGAAGTCAGTGAACCCCTCTCTTGCTGATCTGTATCTATCGTAACTGGAATGGCAGGGCGGAATGGGAAGCTGGGAGAAAATTGCAATTCATTATGGCGGCCACATGAAGTGCCTCGTGATGATTTTGGGCTTTGAAGTGCTGCCCGCCCCCTTTCGAACGGGCAAAATATGGCTGTTTGGTCGATTTATTGCTTCTGCAACCGGTATGTCGCTCCCCTCCACCTGGTGTGAATCTCGGGAGTATGGTCGTGATTTAGGATTCCTGATTATGTGAATTCTCACGGCATCAGTCTCTTGGCATCAATGAATAAATAAGTTGGCTTATACGAAATGCCAGATGCACTCAGTTCGCGAAAAAATTTTTTCCACCAATGGCAAAGTGGCCAGTCAATACATTGTAAAACATGTAAGTCAAGTCGGTTTTTAAACATATCAACGGTTGAGACCTACACCACATGTGCCGGCATCTCTTTCCAAGAGGATATAATACGATAGGCAAAGAGCCCCTGGTTCTTAGGATTTTATAGGTACGCCCTCTCGTGGTCTTATCAGTTGTTGTTCTACGTGTGGCCATTTTTTTTCTGATGTTGTGAAGTCTTGCTGATGTTATTACGGGTTAGGTTAGCTAAGTCAGTTGCCTTGGTCCAAATTTCATCAGGCAGGGAACACATTCTTAAGGGAAAACGAGTTTCATAAGCGATGCGACGAAGCCGCTGAATCGAGCTTGGCTCATAGCGTGCCCCATAACTCTAAACGCACCGCACAACACGCGATGGCATACGTATCGAGCATAGGCAGACCACTATCTCCGTTATTTATACCATAAACGTGAGAGGTATATATCATTATCAGGGATAGCAATGTCGCCGGAGAAATAGCGAACGAGCGACTCTTCTGCAATACGGGCAATGGAAGCCACCGACGGGTAATTGCCGTCCTAAGATAGGTTAGCCATCCTTTGACGCTAACCTAAGATCGGTTAGCCATCCTTTGACTAATGCCCATCTCATTAGTCTTGAAGTTTGAAATGCTTTGATTCCCTGCTAAAGCAATCCAAAAGGGATTGGAAATAGCTTTGCGCCAGTATTTATTAAAGGGGCTCTTTAATTGCCGAGGGATAGAATTTGGCAGTTCGCTGTGCGTCGGGTGCAGTGCCGAAATTTACCTTCTCTAAGGACGGATGCAAGAATTAAGCAAAACGTTGGACCCTCGCATGATTAAAATATTTTCATGGTTGTGATTGTAGCCTACTTCACTGAAGCCTACTTTTTTTGTATGAATTAGGACTCCCGCCTAGAAAATGTGGGGCTACTTCCGTTCTGGGGTGTCCCTTTGCATCGTATTAATTGCGGCACTGGTCGAGAGCATGGGATCAGATATGAGTGAGGCATAATTTTAGACCAGATAATGCAATCGCATAGCAAATAACACGTTACAACGAACGAACAAACTACATACGAACTTCTAAAGGGTATAGTAGTTTGTGAATAGTAGACCTCGCTTGCCCACCCCCTTCAAAACGTGAGATTTAAGTTCTTCTCTGTTAAATAAATGATTTATTTGGGTAAAAAGTGTTGCTTATTTAAGTTAAATTTGAGTAGGAGTATACACTTCACTTCGTTTCGGGAGGCTCGCGTTGCTTTGGGACGACGAACAGGAGGCAGTATACCGCTGCATGATTGTGACGTCATGAACATTACGGTATCACGTGATCAAGCGGTTGCTCGCTTGAAATGCAAGCAGGAAATAACCACATAGGCCTACTATGTCCGGTTATTAACACGGCTACAACACTGTAAGAGCACGGCTCCCACAATGCGTGACTAGTTGTTGTTGTGTACAATATTGTTAGGTGTCGAAGTACTATACAACCTATGCAGTCAAGACATGGGACCCTAAACTGCACAGTAGGAGTAGATGATTAGAGTAAGACCGTCCAAGATGTTGGGTTCTTTCAGACCCACTTACAGTAAACGCCGTATCATCTTTGCCTGCCACAATGCTCCGCAAAAAAGGCGACACAAATAACGACGTGACAAGATTGCCAAGTGGCGTCATCTGTTGACAGAACTCAACAGAACTTCTGTTGACAGAACTTCTGTTGACAGAACTTAAAATCCTCGTCGGTTAGTTTGAAATTTCGCCGCTTGGTGTAGTAGAGATGGCAGCACATACCAAACTTGCGCTTCCTTGTTATGTCAATGGTTGATTTTAGTCGCCTAATTTGTCTTGTTCTGATTCGACCCTTACTGTAGGAGGCTCTGATTCGTCCCGGTGGCGCCCACGCGTACGATCATTTATTTTAGCAGAGCTGATCGTACAGGTCACAGTTGATCACAGATGAAAGTCCCTATTAGTATACTGCGACTACACTAGCGTACTTTGTGTTGTCGACAATTCAGTCACACGATGCCACAAAGAACATTTGAATTCGGAAGAATATAGGACAGTAAGCCAATGGGTCCGTTTTAAACCTGATAGTTTTCTTTCAGCCACATTGTAAGTCTCCTTTAAACGTTGAAGCAGACTGGTAACCGTAGTGTGATGTGGAGGTGATCTATCTGGTTGATATACTCGTGAAAAGTACTGGCTGTCTATCTGCCGTATTCCTCATTTCGAAAGTGGAGAATGAGAAGTTCGGTGTACTCGGTTATTCTGTAGGTGTTTGTCATATTGTACTAGTGGTGTAGGCCTACTGGTGTTATAGCGAAGTTGGAGGTTGGATTTGGGGTTACGGTCGAATGACGTCGCACTTCTGATTAAATTTGAAGAGAAAGGAAATAAAACGAAGGTCCAGGCTAGCACTCAGTTGACATCTGGCATTTATTTCAATGTATGGTTAGGTGAAAGGAAGTCAAGAAGGCTTGCCACGACTCGCATCATTTTCGGGGGGTTGATGTTCAAGAATATTCGACTGAAAACCTTTTGGACTTTCCTTCAGTATAGTCCCAAATTTAAGGACTCGACCTGCGTAAGGCCAGAATTAATAGCAGACCCTGAATAATTGGTCCGTGCTGGTCGAGCAAAAGTAGAGAAGAGAAGGAAAAACCAAAGGAAAGCCTATAACACGAGAATTTAGGTTCACGCATGCGTGGGAAGCCTTGCACACAATTTTACATGGAATCTTTTACATTGCATAACAAATTCGTATATAATGAAAGAGACCACAATATTCTACTGGTCGCCCCGAGGGATCCTGTGCAGCGGCAAGTGCCAGAACTAAAGGAACCTGAGGGCACAAGGACATCAGACGCAAGACAATCCTAAGGGGTCAAGTTGATAGACGCCAGGTCGATGGGGGTGAAAATATGAGGGTTCCATGTCCCAACGAATCAAGGCCCATTGTGTAACGGCGACAGGAGAAGAAAGTTCTGCCCACGACCAACGGGCAAATAAAGGACCGAAAAGTTCCATCACTCTTTTATGATGTTACCGCACGTGAACACCTTTTGTGGAAGATACGTGCTCCTATTACGTGCCCACTTTTTCTGTTATTTTTAGGGGTAGTGTACACCCACTACACCGTCCTGATTAGGTCTATATATAGTACAGGACTTTTACCTCCAAAACTGGCTTTACTGTGAACATTCTCCAAATAAGCTGAATTTTGGTATGGTGGTAGAGCGTGATGTCCTTAAGAACATATTAAAAGTCCCCATCGATAGCATGCTTGCTTCCGGTCGCCATCTTGGAAAATGGCCACCAAAAGCAGCCTTTTTCCTTATAACTTCTGAATGGATACTCCGATTTGAAAAAAATGTATATAAAAAATGTTCATTATTGAATTTCCTACAATGTAAGTCCTATTCACTTTTAGTGTAAAAGCAATCGTTTTGCTCAAATTTACAATACAGTATGAAACACCATCTTGGAAAATGCGAAACTTCTTATTGTGTAGGAGTAAATATTAATTCTAACACTGAATTTACGGGCTCTGTGCTTTAACCAGTCGTAATAAAAGTTAATATACATAATTTCACCATTCTAACAGTGCAAACCCCATTGGTTGACCTTGACTTTGATGGAGTTTAAATAACTTGTTGTATTATTACCTGTACCCAGTTTATAGATTGCATTTTGCTTACACCAGCTTCTATCATCTACTAGCATAGCATCTATCATCTTCTAGCATCTATCAGCTTCCAGCATCTATCAAGCTATCCACCAATATTGTTCCCTGCCTCTGATGTCTTCAACTGACCTATTGCTGGGCCCAAAAATTGTTAAGCCTCAATCCCCCCCTCCCACCGCTACTACCATCCTCACTGCAATTTCATGTATGCCATGGACGAATGCAAGCATCACCAGAAATTGAAATTTGTTTATTATGCATCACCAGCAAGACTACTGTATTGTACATTTGATCAGCCACCATATGTGAAAGCAGACATGATGCTCGCAGCTGATGAGAACAGTCCGTTATCTCATGTTATTCCTCGTGTTGGAGGATTTCACCTCCTAATGTCTTTCATGGGGCACGAAGTGGTTTAGAAGAGTTGTGGTGCGAGATTTATGCTAAAGCATCTGTCAGACAAATGTTGTCAGGACATGCTCATGAAAGAACACTTCGAGCACACTTTCTAATCCAGTTAACACTTCAAGTTATTGATTGAAGATATGGCACATGTGATGCAGAAATAGTGGAAATAAGTGCGTAAGAGGCTGTAAGTAAGAGGCTGCTTCAAAAGGAAGTGTCCATTACAGATTGTGTCAACTCCGATGCTCTTTCACCTATTGAAGCAAAACGTACAGTTTTATGATGGAATACAACAAAACTAGTGACACCAGCAGTTTATGGCTACAGTCTTACAATCAAGTGTCACTAACGAGAAATTTTGTGCGTGCTGAACGTGTTGGAGATTGTTCATTGCATTTACACTGCATTCGTCAGATGCTACCATACTTTCATGCATCTGCTCACCTACCGTATGCTAAAGCTGCACAAACGTATCTGTAACATTGGAACAACTCTCGTGTATATTAACAAATGAAACTTTAGATAACATAACCAAGAATGGTTTCATCACAATTCGACTTTCAGACAGACTTTGGTCTGGCATCTGGACTGATCTGACAATTGAACAGATGCTTATGAGATTGATGGAGTGGTGGAGTGTACTCACCCACGGCCGTGGAATGACTAACAGTAGACTGGCATCGTGGATACATGTCATTCCAGCACACATATAAATATCTGATGCAATAGAACAATTCACTGGTGTTTCAAGCAAGACTTCCGAGCAACATGTAGAGCTACGTCCGAGTTGGCAAATCAGAGACACACATGATTATGAGAAGATTAATGACTGGTTAAAGGCTCACCATCGTTTCAAAGGATATACCCCAAGCTTGTATCACTGTCATCAGGAATTGTAGCAGGAGAGTTATCAGTTGCCACAAAGCAGAGATAGTTGGTATTCAAGCTATGGCTAAAATCATCATTCAAACGTTCGCTGATCTTTATCTGAAGCGAAATGACAAAGTACGAACCATAGCATCCGTGACTAACACAATGAGGATTCGTGATGAAGTTATTACTGTAAACACTCAACAGTTGTTCAATCGAATCACGTGTATGATGACAACTGGTGAAGTACTTTTGGAATACATGTCTTACGAACTCAGCTCACGACCACCAGCACTATTGGGAAACACCAGCACAGTTGGCAAACACCAGCACAGTTGGGAAACAAGGTCCCATTTGGAATTATACTGCGGGAACTGGCACCTTCTGATTACTGCATTGGCCCTGATGCAATATACATTTTCGATGGTGGACACTTGCTACACAAAGTAGTATGGCCAAGACCAGCAACTTATTTAGAAATTATTCAGTTATGTGACCTACTTATCGAAACACTATAGGAAAGATGTTGTTGTCTTTGATTGCTATGGCAACACCGAACACAGAAAAAATCTCAAGAGCACCTGAGAAGATCCTCTAAGAACTATTCTGATGTGGAAGTACAAGAGAACATCTTTGCATCTGTTACACAGGCAAATTTTTTAGCCAATCACCACAATAAGTGAGAGTTTATAAATCTTTTAAGTGTGAGACTTGCTGACGCTGGCATTAATAGTTACCAAGCTCAATGACTAATCGACTAATTGTTGTAAAGGCCATTGAGAAAGCAAATACTGGTATAACACAGTTGTTGCTGAAGACCGATGTTCTAGTGCTACTAGTTGCACTCTCAGAACCGGAGCATGGTTCTTACTTAAAACTTGGATCAAAGAAAAACCCTGACCAAGTGTTTAGTATTTCCACTCTCAAAGAAAACCTAGCTTGTTTAAAGGATCACATTCCTCCACGCAATATCAGGTTGAGATAAGATTTCTGCACCATTTGATAAAGGTAAGAAGACAGCATTCAAAATAATGAACTTTTACAAGATGTAGTCTCAGTTTACAATCAGCTTGACCAGTCGCAATAAGTATTCATGCTAGCTCTTTATAGTGGCAATGCTACTGAAACACTTGACGGATGCAGATACTACATTGCTCTTATGGATATGATTTAAGCAAAGTTTGAGTCGGCAATCTTTTGGCCAACAAGTGGTGCATCCTAACAACGTTCGTTGAGTGTATACTTACTGGTTCTGCAATGGTTTGGGAATGAATTACTACCAGAGCAGTGAGATTGGAAGCCAGTGCCAACTCTCCTGCCACCAATACAAGATTACCTTCTAAACCTATCTTGTCACTGCAGAGTTGAGTGCAGGCAAGGGTGTAAATGTAAAAACGTGACCTTGACTGTTCACCAATGTGTGCCCACTGCCGAGGACTAGGATGTGCCAATTCGCTTACAGTTATGCTTCATGTCGATGATATTAATACTTCTCATTGGCGAAATTTGGTTACGTCACGTATCTACTAACTCATGCTTGAGACCGTAACTGCTAATTGTTTGGTACATTAACAATGATGTAGTGTGTTATTTGGTGTAAAACAATAAATGATAGTTTTATTCCATAACTGGTCGTATCGGGGATCTTACACTTAGATGAAATAAAGTACACAAATGATCGATGCACATGGAATTTGGTTCGAACATGTCACCTTTTACCTAATTTGCACTGTTAGATTTGCACTGTGGGATTTACACTGTTAGTAAGTTAAAATTATGCTTATTAACTTTTATTACTATTGGTTAAACCATGTAACTCATATTTTTCATGCTAGAATGTATTATTACGCAAATGTGATGGGAAGTTGCCATTTACCAAAATGGCGTCTCATACTGTATTGCAAGTTTGGAGCAAAACGATTGCTTTTACGCTGAAAGTGAATGGGACTTATATTGTAGGAAATTCAACGCTGAACATTTTTCTTATACATTTTTTTCAAATCCGAGCATCCATTCAGAAGTTATAAGGAAAAAAGCTACTTTTGGTGGCCATTTTCCAAGATGGCGACCGGAAGCAAGCGTGCTATCGATGGGGACTTTTAATATGTTGTTAAGGATATCACCCCCTACCACCATACCAAATTTCAGCTTATTTGGAAAATGTTCAGGGTCAAACCATAAAAGTCCTGTACTAATACACCAACAAAACTGGCGAAGGACTTCTGAGACATGTTGTAACCAAGAATTTATACGGTTGGGGAGGAGAATTTATAAATCTGAAAAGTCCCTATTGAAACGTGTTACATTCATTCCTGTTAGTTCCGTCCGAGTTTTCAGAGGGCGCCACATGTTCCACGTGGTAATTTTTGCTCATTTTTCGACCCAAATCTAAAGCAAACTAAATTACGACTAAGGTAAACTAAATAATACTTAAATACAAACTATAATTTCGTTCAGTTTAATTTTAGGCTGAAGAGTTGAAATTCCCACATAAGACTCATGGCGCCCTCCATAAACTTAGACTGAACTAATAGGAATGAATCTAAGACGTTTCAGAAGGTGCCTGAGTCACAAATTCTCCACCCCAACCCTATGAATTCTTGGCTGTATACGTGTATTCAATCTGATGAGCGGTTTTAACCCTGCGCACACGGACGGACACGATGTCTGTCTGTGCGATATGCTATGAAGTGGCTTCATCGTTCTTTACAAATCATTTTGCGCCGCTTTATAGGCTTTTTGACGGAATGACGTTACCGAAACTAAGTATAGTGATGAAATCACCTTACTATAGCGTTAAAGTGTACCACAAGCAAAATGATTAAAGCGAATTGTGGGCATCCGCTGTTTCCACCAAAGACTTTGCCAGGCTTATTTAAAAAGAAAACCTCTCCTTCCTCTGACAAAAATCCAACGTCCTCAAGCCTTTTTAAAAATGGCGTCGTCTCGTTTCCTCCCTCAAAGGGTCATTTACTTTCATTTTAAGGCGTTAAGATGCTTATCTCAAAAAACCGCATGTTATGGAGAGGAGAATGTTGTGGAGGATGAGCAGACGGTATTATGGAAAACGGCGGGCTGGGAAGATGCATGACGGGAATGACTAAGGTTGTGAGGGGATGGGGTGGGTGATGGGTGGGTGGGGGGGCGGGGGAGGGGGGGGGGGG